>JAMQGT020012156.1:0-54603 GCA_024447675.2 Pterophyllum scalare
ATGAGGTGACGTCATTGTGTGCGCATTTCACAGGGTAAGGGCATCACCTGAATATTATTCTAGTGAATGTGTGTTTACATTCTCTGGACCAGCTCAGGTCCACCATTACAATTTCAGCCTACAAATGATCTCAATATTAACATACACGCTAACATCAGCGCTGCTTCATGAAGCCAAATACTTACAGTAAATTAATAAACGTTCATTCATGTCTCTGAAATAAGTACAGCTGTTCAGCGTTTGTCATTACAGTTTTATTTGTTTAGACAATTGTGAACTTCACATTGTGAATCTAATCAGAGTTTAAAATGTATCATGATAATTAAAGCTTAGCAACCTCCAGTCAAATCAAACAGTGGACCCAGGCTGAGACGGGATAACAGCTTTAATCTCTGCAGAGGCACAAAGACATGCAAACCTCCAAATCACAGACAAGCAGCCCAGTCTCATAATTAGGAAACTAGAATGCCTCTACTGTACACTACACAGCAGTGTGAGCATTAAAAAATAATAAATGAAAAGATAACATCCACATAAAGAGGATTGAAAAGTAACATTAAAAGGAACATTTTAATATTTTAAAGGCTCTCTGTCAGAGGAAAGACAGAGTCATGGCACTCAAGAACCAGAGACAGAAATATGGAAAAACTGAGAGAAATGTGTAACAGCAAAGATTTTTGCCACTGGAAAATAAAGTTTTTAAAACAAAAGCTTGGATTGTAGCTTTCATCAAAATAGAATGCATCAATTTTTAATAACACATCTTAGCATGTAGTAACATAGCACAGCTCCAAACAACAATCCAGCATCATAGATTTTGTTCAGTGTTTTGATTGTGGCAGTGAAAACACATGTTGCAGTGTGTGAGCGTGACTGGCAGCCTGTGCACCGAGACCATGAAGCCCACTTCTCTGAAGCAGCTTCTTCTTCTTGGCATCAAAACAGAGGTGGGAGAAATCTACTAAAAGGAGAAAGAAGAACATCTGAGGTGAAACCAGTCAGCTCAAATAATGAAATTATATATATAGTAGTTCAACACAGCGTCTCAGGTAGGTTTGTCTGGTTTAGCTGTTGATTTCAGCTCACTGCTCCTGTCTGTGGACCAGTGGTTTTTATATCTGTAACCATCTAACTTCCATCCATCTATCTAACTCAGGGGAGGAGAAATGTCAGGTTGGTGCAGCTGGTGAGTTTAGGAGGGAGGTGCGTTTGGTTCTCTGTTGTCATTATCTGAAAGATCTGGTTCACCTTGTGGCTGGGTGTATCCGGGGTTACGTCGTATCTGTTCCCTGTCATGCTTAGCAAGTTTCTCAGGGTGGTGTTTCTACACCACCCTGAGAAACCACCCTTATGAATCTGAGTGCTTCTTCCTGAATAGGCTAAACAAGATCACCACCCCCCTAAAATAATGGTCAAAGTCATTTTTTAATTTTATTTTGGTCTAAATTAAATTTTCAACATTCGGTTCAGTTTTTCGTGTTTTCTGAAAAGCCTGAAAAAAATGAAGCAGACCATAACTTTGGGAGGGTGACGACATGTTTCATGGCTAAATGACATAACTGATGCTTTCTGATGGTGTCAGCAAGAGCTGAAGCAGTGGGCAACGAGGAAGAGGAGGAATACCACAATTTGAAGAGATCCCTCTGTCTGCAGTCAGCACAGCGGCTACATCAGTGGCTGTTTGATTTTCCTTCCACCTGCTGTGAGTCTGCAGAACAGAGAACACAAAAACATGTTGGAACACATTTGTAATTACTATTCAAATTTCTTCTAATTTAAGTGTCCCTGCTTGGTGTCAATGGCTCACAGGGACCTTTGAAATCAAATCACAGCACCTCCTGTACTGAGTGATGATCACAATATCAAACTTGTAAAAGCTGTTTAACTTTTCTCCTTGTGTTAACTATCTACAGCAGACGTCTTGGACTGGAAGCATTAAGCACAGCAAAAACTGAGACCTGTCTCTCCAAATGTCTCGTGATAACAGGTAAAAACAGCGTTTCAGTCCGCGGCCTCAAATATTTCTTCTTGGACTTCTTCTGAAGGGCGTCTGCTGCTTTTAAGACAAGAAACCACAACAAAAGAAGATTTGGTGATTTTACGTGCACCAAGCAGCTGGATGTGTTGTGTACAGCCACAGTTGTGTATATCAAGAAGCACTCAAGTGAATGTTAAACATGTAGTAAAAGAAAATAAATATTGAGCTCACCTTTTGTTTCCATGCCATCCCTCTCCCGGGTCAGCAGCGTTGGACTGTGGAGTATCTGCTTGATATGTGAGGAACCCTTCTGTGATATGACCATAACAAGCATCTGGTCTGATATCCTTAAAATACACAGCAAGAATCACAGACACTCAATAGATAGACACTGAATATCTGGAGGAACATAAAAATATTCCCATGATTGCAAATCAGAGTCATTAAAATATAAGACGAGATAATTGAAATATAGTCCATCCATCCATCTTCTTCTGCTCATTTAATTTAGGACCACAGGGAGCTTATCCCAGCTAGCACAGGGTAAAAGCCAGGGTCCACCCTGGACAGGCTGCCAACTTATTGCAGGGCTAACATAATGTATGTGTTACAAAATCCACTATAATATTTATATTGAATGAAATTGTTTCAAAATATGAAGCTAAATACTAAAGCTATCACAGTTTTGTCACATTACAAAACCTGTTAATAATTTTTAATTGAAAAATATGATAACACATAAAGCTTCTTTCCAAACCTGAGCTGCTTGAGATGCTTTTTGTTACCTGAGCTCCTGATCTCAGGGTTCAGCTGCTCTCAGTGCAGTACTGCTGCTGCCTGTCTCCTCCTAATGTTTTATCATTCACTGTATCTAAGGGAAAAAAGACAAAGACACGTGACTTCCTTTAATAAGTACACACATACAGAGGTAATTTATAGAAACACGCTAGTTCACTCTTGGGTAGAAAAATCTAGTTCTCTAAAAATCATGAATGAAATGACACCTCAGGTGAGACAGCAGCCTCACACTGAAACTGTGGAAGAAGAAACTGCTGGATACCATTCTAGAAAATGTATAATTAATATAAGATCACTATGAGCAATGACAAACCATTAAACATGCTAATCAAAAGCACACATTGAGTATTATCGCTCACCTTTGTTTCTGAGAATATCACAGAGAAAACGATTGCATACTGTCAGCTCTCATGGGTGAAGTCTGGCTTTGAGGGTTGGAGAAAAAACTTTCAAGCACCTTTGGATTTTCAGTTCAGTTCTGAAAGAGCAAAGGCACAAACTACAATGACGTATGAACCGGACATATTTGATTGTTGCTGCAGCACAAAACAGGTTTACAGACTGGTAGCTGTGAGAGCCTGAAGTATTAAAGATGAACCTCCTCCAAAAAAAAAAAAAACAGGATGAGAAAGATTGAGTGCTTCTTTTTGCTGTTTTCAAATCTGCTCCCTCCACTAATAAACAACAACGATGTAAAACATATTAATGAATCAGTAACAAAAAGATGGTGTTGAAAGCAAGCAGTCTGATGCCTGCGGATTAGTGACTCCAAAGCATCCTGAGCCAAAACCTGTCAGAGATGTACTCTGGGTTTGTTTAAAGCTGAGGACAGTGAACCAGGATTCCCAGAGTCTGACAGCTTCTCCAGGATGGGAATATTACTGGAAGCTTCAGCTCACGCTCAGGTGCCAGTGTAACCAGTATGTCAGCTTAACGAAGAATAAAAACTGAAATCATAGCCATAACAACAGAAGGGAATTTATTTAGGGTCGACGGCAATGTACCATCCTTGTCCAATCCCTAAATGTCTTGTTTTGGACTGGAGCGTGCATCATAGATGACTGTAGGGTGTCATCATCCCATTTACACATGCATGTATGCTTCGAAAGGAAACTTAACTCAACCATACCATAAATTCACCGCTAAGCAGGTATCCCTGAAATGGAAATGTATACAACTTACAAATAAACAAAAGAAGGAAAAAAATAACAGATCGCAAATTTAATTACAACACTCTCATTAACACAGCGTGTGTCAAACTATGAGACATGTAGTATATCCCCACGATCATAGAGTCTCTGTCTCAGTCTCTGCAGTTCAAGGCACCAATGTTTATATAATCCACAGTAAGAGCGTAGGTCTCCAAAGGTACTCCTGCAGAAGCTCGGAATAGTCTATGAACAAAATAAAATAGCTGGCCAGCAATAAAAGAAAATAGAGCTCTATATGTGTGAAGTGTGTCTGTGAGTACTTGGTTTCAAATACTCGTTGATCCAGAGGCTCACGTGAACGTAGCCGCTCCCTCTCCTCCGTAGCCCCGACTGGGCAAGACGACCGTTCCGTTCGGGAACCCAAAACGAACGTCTCCACACTAGCAGGATGATGAATACAGACCTTAGGGCTGTTGCATTTCAAACGCTATGATGGCTCACACAAGTTCGCTCTGTGCGACTCACAGACCAAGTGAGCTCTCATAACTAAATCAACAATGTAATTACAAATTCAAATGCTCACACACCATTTGTTGCATTAAAGAATAGCATCTTAATACAGTAGAAATTACCTCTGAATGACGTGAACTCCTTTCGGAAAAAGACGCACTCAACGAGGTGGCTAATTAGCCTAATTGCTACTTCTCCGCGGTTAGCGGTTGACAATGTAATAACTCTTAAACAATACAATAAACTAGGGATGGGAAGCTCGACACTGAAGTTTCGACACTGTATCGAGCTTCCGAAGCGCAGGTGTTCCGAAACCTGCTTCAAAACACCTACGTCACGTGACCGTGGCTAAGCGAGGCTTCGGTGCGTTTCACTCCTGCTGTTTCCAGGCGGACAAGGCGCTAGGATTCATTTGTTTTTTTCTTCTTCTTTTTTCATTTAATGAACCTGTCTTTTTTTTTTCCTTTTTTTTTTTTTTTGAGCTGGGCCTTGTAATTGCTGAATTGTTTTTTTTATACCAGCGCTTCTATTTAATCCAAGCAGACACACGCACGTATAACTCATTATTGTTCCTGTGGACTGTGGAGAACGATAAAGGCGATCCATTTACAAACAGCAGAAACATTTCTTTCGGTGCAAAAGTGGATCAACAAACTCACACGCTGGGATAGCTGACTGTGAGCGCTGAAAACCCTCAATCCTCCATTTGTTTCTGCACACTGAATGACCTCTGTTTATTTTCAGAGACATTAGAGGACCTTCCCCAAATCTGACCTGCACCCACCCTCTGCTCAGTGTCCTCCTCAGTCATGTTGGTCACCACGATAGCTACAGAAGCGATGAACCAAATAATTAAACTGAGATCGCACTGTAATAACTTACTGGTGACATCGGTATTTAAGTTTTTCATTACCATATTGTATGAATTTGTATAATTTATAGTTGAAATGTATCAGAAGAATTCAGCTGAGGGGTCACAGTGACTTGACAGGACAGGCCTGGACCTCCGAAACCCGTCCATAACGCTGATGCTGCAACCTGCGCCCCGCACACTGCACAGCCAGGAGGTTCCTGCTGTAAATAAATACATTTGTTTTTAAATGAAGAAAAACCACGTCCAGGCAAACTATTTCTTAGCAATTCTCATGACAAATGAGTTGTCTTTTTTTTTTTTCCTTTTTGATCCCCACTGCAGTTTCTGGTATAAATATCTCACAAACAGTACCGGTCAGTGTGAAGATGTGAAAATGACTGATGAGACTGGCCAGAATGAGCCCATGAAAACTTTATTTTAACCTTTATTTTAAAGGAAAAGATTTTGTGTTTTTCTTTAGCATTTATTTTAAAATGAATAGAAAATAAAGCCAAAGGCTACACCAGCTTCTAGCTTTGTTTAACAGTGTGAAAACCTGATGACACGAACTCCAAGAAAGCCTAAAAGTCAAAACATCCAAACTTTTATTTATTTATTTTTTTTCCAGGGCTGGCAAGAAACAAAGCCGACTGAGCCCAAAGACAGCTGTGTGGTTACCACAATAAACACAGCATCTTTTCTCAGTTTTTTATATTTTATAAGTTGGTTTATTGTGTGTTCCACTGAATTACTAAGCAGCTGAAACAGCCTCACAAATGTTAACAGAGAGAAAACAGTGTTTGTTGAAGCGCTCTGTTCACTGCAGCTCGCCGTCTTTAGCGGTCTCCTTTTTCTCTCGAAAACATGTGCTTCCAAGTTGACTGTCGTAAAACAGTCGTAAAAAAAACTAAATCATCCCTCCCACAAGATGATCTTAACATACTTTGCATACATTGTTACACATATTCTCTTACAGTATTGAACTCAAACTACCACTGGGTTACACCAGCAGGTCGACTAAAGCTGCATCCTCGGGTTTGCCACTGAGGCTTAAAGGCAGCCAGACTCTGTACAGATCAGTATAATTTTATTTTACATTGTCCATAACCCTGGCTCAGTATGATGCAGCTTAAATGAAGCACTGAACTCGCAGATATTGATATGGATGCACTGAAACTAATCGGGAAGTTATTTGAAATCTGTGGTTGAAAATATTCATTTGACTTAACTGGTAGACTTAACGATCCCCAACAGAAGCTTATATTTCTGTCATAACATCGTTTGAATAGTGACTGCTTTCCTACGATATCCGCTAACATTTGCACAGAAACTTTAAGACGGTAAAACCTGCAAAAATCTCTACAAATGCATCTCAGAGCTGTGATATTAGTGCTGATCTTACAGCACATTAATATCTTTTCAAGTGCTTATTGACGCTCACCTCCTTTATAATATCGCTATATAAACGCTGTCCATTTAAATCGTCTTACCTGTGAGCACTGCTACATCCGCCGGAAGTCAGCGAGCATGGATTCTGTAGTCCTTGATGCCTCTGTCAGCCATCCTTAATTAGAACGATGATAACAACCTTTTGGAGCAGCTAGGAGATCATTGAGGTGGAGGAGGTGGAGGCGGCCCCTGCTGGCACTGAACTATGGACCTGAAAACTGCTAATAATCCATTTCATGGACTGATAACATGCGAAGCGGGTGAAAAAAATATAAAACCAAAAAAAAATGAAAACCTCAAATTTGCTTAAAGTGGAACAACTCAATAAAAAAATTAATCGAAAAAAGAAAAGAAGCTAAAACGTAAATCCTTCATATTGTTATTCTAATTATCATTGTTGGGATTGTTGCAGAGAAAGTGACGCGCTGCTTACGGTGTCTGATGAATCCAAGTCTGAGTCAAACTTGCCGGGTGAACACTCGGTCTATTTATCTTCATCCGCACTCATCAGTGTCCCTTAAACTTGTACATGTTTCCCAAAACACTTGAAACAGTAGCACCTGTAATCAGGGGCGCAGCTATATACTTTCTGAGGTGTATGCCCCCCCTCCCCCCAAACCCAGGCACGCACACACACACAGCGCAGCCTCTCAAGATTCATGTGTGCAGATCTGACTTATTCATATAAAATACAAGACTTCTATTACAGGCTTTTATTTTCCATCCATTTTCATTTTCATCAAGTCTCCTCTTCATACACTGACATAACTTTCCGACTGTCTTTAAACCACTTTGAAAGCCTTTTTTTTTCATCCCAACAACATCTTTATGCGTCTCCCTCTTACGTTTCCTGTTTTGTGTCCCGTAGAGCTTTCTTCTTTGCCTCTCCATCTTTAGCTACCTGTCGTCAGATGATAGCACGATTCAAATGGAAACAGTCGCGATTGAGCGCGTTCTCGAAAGCGCTTTTGTGTGTGTGTGTGTGTGTGTGTGTAGGTGTGTGTGTGTAAGAGGGTGGGGGTGAAGGAGCACAGGGGGCCTAATCAGCGCCATGTATTGATCATATCATATGCACAGCTGTTAAAAACAGAAAATGCAACTAGAGAAATAATTTTCCCACTTTGGCGGCGTCCCTATGCATTGCATATAGTGCATACCCACTTTTTGCGAAACAAGAAAGCTCCTACCATATATAGTCATGCCCACCAATTAGGCTGTGATGCCTGATACCCAACAGATACATTCATATTCTGCTCCTACACCATATATATATGCTGTTGTTTCCATGCAAGGGCGTAACTTTGCGTCCAACATTGGGGGGTTAAGCGCTCTGCCTATTTATTTATGTATTTATTAAATCATTTACTTCAGGAGATTTTGGGTTAACCGTATTAGAAATACATTGTAATGCTTTTACTGTGTGTTTATTTAACTTTCTTTGTATTTACTCTGCACGTTCAACAATTAAGAAAAGGCTTACATTTTTCACATTTCTTCCAACAGTAACAAATATTTTACACTTTTAGAATCTATTATATGACAGACCTATATTTCTCAATATTCCAAGTGTATGTATTTACCTGGTGCACTATAATTTAGCTAGGAGAAATTATGACCCAATTCCACAAATTTAGAAATTAGTAACTAAACAAGAGCAGACTAAAACCCTTCATGTCACTTTCAGCAATTATGCTTAAGTGTACATATATGACACTGTAAATTTTGAAATCAGGTCAAAATTACCAAAAGACAACCAGAGAGCTATGGCAGCTGTGCAGCAAACGGTGAATGCTGCCGATTGGTGGAGAAAGCGGGTTGGGTGATACCAAGTTTTTGTGCGAAGAGGGGGAGTTACATTACCAAATGATTAAACATGCTAGTATTTTACCCCAAATTGATAATGAATAAAGAAAATTACCATGTTAATCATGTAAGATGTTTTTTGTAAATTGAAATGATGTGACTTTATTAGGGGGGTATAGTTATTGGATCAGATTATTGGTGGGGTCATAACCCCCTATCCCCCCGCAAATTACGGGCTTGTTTCCATGTGTAGAATGCTCGGAGCTAAAGCATCAAAAGGCAGCAGCCTTTGATGTGTAGCAAAAAGAGTGCTGACCAGAGTTGCTTTGAAGTATGATGACATCACTGCCTATCAGAGATATAAGATATCGACCAAATTCAGCACTTCCGTTTCGTGTTTTTGCAAATCAGGCGATTTAAGAAAGCAATATCAGCCTTCAGTATTGAAGTCGTTCAGCCAACATTTATTGATTGTTCAATAGATGAAAAACAAACAAACAATGTCACAGAAGAAACCAGAAATAACTGTGCCTTGGGAATTTAGACAGAGAATTTGTGATCTCGAGTGGGAGTTAGAGTCTCGCAAAGACCGAGAATGGTTATCTTGAGGAGGACCTGAGTAAAGCCAGGGATAAGGAGAAAAATATGACACAAAAGATCCGTGAGCTTAAGGATCAGGTAAGGAAGGCTGAAGATGATAAACAGGCCCAAATGAAAAATGTGGAGGCCAAAATGCAGGAAAAGTTTGAAAGCCTGGGAAATGAACAAAGGAAAGAAATTGCAAATCTTCAGACAGCTGTAGTAGAGTCTGAAAACCAGCTGGCAACAGCTAAAAATGAGATTATGCAGAAGGCACATGAAATTGTCACCCTGCAGGACAATGAGAAAGTCTTATCTCAACAAAACAAGAGTCTCAGAGATGAACTAGCCCATCTCCGAAGTGTGACTAAGCACAAAAAAGAGGAGATTGGAAATCTGACACAAAAGATCCTTAAGCTTGAGGATCAGATAAGGGAGGCTGAAGTTGATAAACAGGCCCAAGTGGAATATGTGGAGGCCAAAATGCAGGCAAAGATTCAAACAATGACATCGGCTCTGCATGATCTTCAGGAAAAGGCCGATTCCCTCCTGCACCAAAACAACCGTCTTGTTGCTGAGCGGGCCCAGGTTGAAAGCCTGGGAGACGAACAAAGGAAAGAAAATGCAAAGCTTCAGAGAGCTGTAGTAGAGTCTGAAAACCAGCTGGCAACAGCTAAAAATGAGATTTTGCAGAAGGCACATGAAATTGTCACCCTGCAGGACAATCAGAAAGTCTTATCTCAACAAAACAAGAGTCTCACAGATCAACTAGCCCATCTCCGAAGTGTGACTGAGCACAATCACGAGGAGATTGGAAATCTGACACAAAAGATCCTTAAGCTTGAGGATCAGGTAAGGGAGGCTGAAGTTGATAAACAGGCCCAAGTGGAATATGTGGAGGCCAAAATGCAGGCAAAGATTCAAACAATGACATCGGCTCTGCATGATCTTCAGGAAAAGACCGATTCCAGAGCTGTAGTAGAGTCTGAAAACCAGCTGGCAACAGCTAAAAATGCGTTGATAAAGAAGGAAGATGAAATTAAAAAACAGAAAATGATACTTGCATATAAGCAGGAAGTGATAAATGATCTGAACAAAGACAACAAATCTATGAGACAGATAGCCCAAGAGCTCAAGGATCAGGACCAGGAGGAAAAGATATTATCTGAGGAACGTGAAATGGAGGAAATGGAGGGAGGATCCTGTTGTAAACCCGCCTCCTAGTGGATCGTGGTTTCCGATGGTAATTCCTACGGCTGTCTTGGCAGTCTCAGCGTTATACAAATTCTATTCACGTACCAGCACCTAAAATCTCCCCGAGCCCTGCTGCAACTTTGAACCTGGACCAGTTCCCTTTTAATGCTGTTTTCCACGTACAGGCCAGAGAGCCTTATGTTGCTTATGTTATGCAAGTGAACGTAGACGTGTGTGTTCTTTTTTCCTCACCCTGAAGAGATATAATCATCCTATATGTGTAGATTTATTCCCCTGAGACAACATGTCTAAGAATATAACATAAACATAAGCTGTTGTTTTGCATGATTATTGCTTTGTATATGATGTAACCAAGACAGATAAGCTGTAACTATAGGGACCCCTAAGCTGAATGAGGGGGCACCAGTACTACATGTCATCTTGCATGGGTATGGCATGCAGTCTAGTCCAGATATCTGTCAACTGTTTGAAAATGGCTTAATTAAATTTAATAATTGAACTCTTTATTCCCAGTTGTTTTTGTCTCATTCCTTATTTCGATAAACAAACATGCACAAACAAAAGCTTTTAATAACAAACTCACACACACAGCAGTAACTAAGATAAAAAGACATTTTTTCATAATCTTCGACAACCCCCAACCGGTCACAGCAGAAGATTGCCCCTCCCTAAGCCTGGTTCTGCTGGAGGTTTCTTCCTGTCAAAGGGAGTTTTTCCTTCCCACTGTCGCCAAGTGCTTGGTCATAGGGGATCATTTGATTGTTGGGGTACAATTCCAGTCAAAAGTTTGGAGAGACTCATCCATTGATATGAATGGGTGAATGTGTCCAACCTTTTGACTGGTATTGTATGCACACACACACACTACAGTATACGTCAAAAATTTGGAGACACTCACCCATAAATATGCCCAAACTTTTGACTAATACTGTATAGGATTTAATTTAATTGTCTTGAAAAACTGAAGAACTCAGGTTCACTTCATGTATGCGTGTGTATAATATATATATATATATATATATATATATATATATATATATATATATATATATATATATATATAATGGCCGAAAAGATCCCCGGGACCTCTCTTGTCACTCTCTCTGACCTCTATTACACCCAATGACTGCGCAAAGCCACAAGCATTGTTAAGGACACAACACACCTGCCCCATGGACTCTTTTCCTTACTGCCATCGGGAAAAAGGTATGCCAGTATAGCGGGCCGCACCTCCAGAATGGTGAAAAGTTACTTCCCCCCAAGCAGTCAGATTGCTGAACAGCAAAGCTTCACACTGAACTGAAATGCACTCCTGCACTTTTTCTTCTGGTGCTCAATTCTATATATTCTACCTCCACCTCAATGTGTATTTTAATAACCAGGGCCTTAATTTATGACAGCAGTGTATTTACTCATATATATAATGACAATGGCATGCATTTCATTTTATGTATATGTCGTGTCACTGTGGATGGTGTTCTGGGCTGTTGTGGTGAAGAGAGAACTAGGCATAAAAGCAGTCAGTCTACATTCCTGCCCTCACCTATGGTCACAAGCTTTGGGTAGTGACTGAAAGAACGAAGTCTTGGATACAAGCAATGGAAATGAGTTTCCTTCCAAGGGTGGCTGGCCTCTCCCTTAGAGAGAGGGTGAGGAACTCAGTCATTCAAGAAGGACTCGGACTCGAGACGCTGCTCCTCTACATCGAAAGGAAAGGAACCAGCTGAGGTTGTTTGGGCATCTGATTAGGATGCCTCCTGGGTGAGGTGTTTCAGGCTTGTCCCACCAGGAGAAGACCCCGGGGCAGACCCAGGAGTCGCTGGAGAGATGATGATGATGATGATGATGATACTTTATTAATCCCACAGTGGGGAAATTACAGTTACAGTTAACAGAAAACCCATCCAAGAAGACAAACAAACCAGAAATACAAACACAGAAACAAACAGGGGAGACAGGTGTCTGAGGCCATGCAGCAGTTTTAGCGGCGCTACCTGTAGAAACAGAGAGATACACTGGGATAGTTAGGTTAAAAAAAATCATCTCGTACTGTGTTCATTATGAACACCTTACGAGGTTCCAAAAAAACACCTCAGCAACACAAATAGCACATTTAAAGCCTGGACAGGATACTTTGATGGCCAGCCAGCTTCCAGACTAGCAGATCATGATAATGTTCATGAGAAGATGGTATAGTCTCAGTTGGCTTGGCAATGACTTGTTTTCGCCCCGGATGAGCTGAAAGAGGGGGCTGACCCATGACCCAAACCCAGATAAGAAGAAGAGAACTAGCTCCACTCGTGACCATTATCATAACGTCTATGTTTGAGAGAGTAAGTAGTAACAGCAGCAGCACGCTGCGCTTGGATATGACGTCTTTACGTATTACACACTTACCAGGCGGAAGAAAAAGTAGTTCCCATCAACCAGTCTCATTCAGGCAAGATCTCAATAATTTAGTTACTTTCTAATGTGTTCTTGTTAAGATACATTATCTCAAATGACTGAAGTATTGAAAGTATCGATACTTGGATTTTAAGAATCGATTTTAAAGCATAGATGTCTGGTATCGGAAGTATCAATCCGCTGGTTGCTATCGGGTGGCGTCCGGATTTGTAGTGATTCATAGGCTCCATCAAAGCGTTTGAAACGTCAGATTCATTAAGGTCAGGAAAGCTTAAATCCAAGGAAGATGCAGGAGGACGCGCGTTACCTCAAACGGTGAGAAATTATGTGAATATTGTGGGGAGGAACGCTATTGTTACGGTAATATATGATATCCATCCTATCGCGTCAGCTATACAATGAACGGTCTTCCAAGCACCTGGAAGAGCAGAGGAAGTGTTTGGATTGGAATGACTCACTCCGAGCCGTGCCAGTCTGTTGCTTAGTCAGAAGCGCTCATCAATTTCCGTTCAGATTTCGGCGATTTCATATTTTCTTCTCTCGTTACGAAATGCAAGGATGCAATAGCTTCGTTTTATTTTAAATAAACAATTGCACATGCAGTTCACAGAGCGTGCTGGTTAAAACTGCACACTCGTGACCGGGGATTGTTATTGGCTTCCCTCAGTGAACGGGGTTGGGAAATTTGGATTACAGCTAAACTAGCTAGCAGCCGTCCGTGCTAAACGGTGTCTGCATAGCTAGCTGATTCTTGGTGTTAAATGTATATCCTAATGGTGGTTTACAACGAGTTTAGCTAATCTTTCCCATGCTTCAGTCCTTTATTGTTAGCCGGCTAGTAAGTTTATGTAATTTTATGCTAATGTCTGCGCGGGGCTTCCCGTTTTTTATTATTACTGGCATGGAAATTAACAGTTTGCTTACTGTGAACGTTTACAGTCATTATGTGGTGGAATTAACGGGCTTGCTGGTTAAAACCCTGAGCCGTTCTTTCCCAGTGTGTATATAAATGATTTCACCCGACTATTTACTGTCTGTTCTTCATGGACAGCAAAGTGACTGTGGACGGTCTGGATGTCCATCCCTCGGAGAGGGCCCTTGTAGTCCACTATGAGGTGGAGGCGTCCATTCATGGAGAGGACGGGGGTCACATGGTGGGAGAACGCAAGGAGGGACAGAAAATGTGAGTGGCCGCTTTACACTTTTGACTCCATCCCTTTCCATTTTGACCTATAAGTCGTTTTTCTTCTTAAAAATTTGATCGGATTATTTATTTATTTATTTATTTTTTTAAGGCTGAGTCGCCCCTTTGTCAGTCAAATACATCTAAACTGGACAGGTAGTGAGTTCAAGACAATGCAGTGCAAGGATTTTATATTCTGCTGCAGGTATATAACAAAGCCTGTAGTTTTGGTCAGAGCTCTGAGAATTAGGGATCCTCACATACTGATATCTATTAGTATTCCCCCATTAACTAATAACTGCCTGTTTGTAAATAAGGTAGCATTTACATTAGTGGTTTATATTTATCTGTTGTGTCACATTAACGTTTCACTGCCATCAAGTGAAGGCAGTGTAACTGGACATAGACTGTATATAAAAAATCAATGTAGCTTCCAGATCTAGCTTCTAGTTCCTGGTAATACTTCTAATGATTTTATGATCTTAACTACTAATAAAGCCAAAGTACCAGGTTAGTTATTTGCTACCACACAAGTGTGCGGTTTTCTTGGGTTTCACAGTCAGATCCACACAGCATGATACTTTAAGTCGATTAAATATCATAACGTGACCATACAAACCAATGGGCGACATTGTGGCTGCACCGTCCATCTTGGTGGACAAAAGGTGGTATGCAAAAGTTTGGGCACACCTGGTAATTTTCATGATTTTCCTTTATAAATCACTGATTGTTCGGATCAGCAGTTTCAGTTATATATATCATGTAGCAGATGAACACAGTGAGATCTGAGAAGTGAAATGAAGTTTCTAGGATTTACAAAAAGTGTGGAATAATTATTTAAACAAAATTAGGCATGTGCATAAGTTTGGGCACCCTTGTCGTTTTATTGATTTGAATACCTTTAGCACTAATTATTGGAACACAAAATTTGTTTTGTAAGGTCATTGACCCTTGACCTACATACACAGGTGAGTTAAATTTATGAGAAAGGGTTAAGGTGGCCAACTGCAAGTGTTTCTTCTCTTTGCATCTTCTCTGAAGAGTGTCAACGTGGGAGCCTCAAAACAGTTCTCAAATACAGAGATTGTTCAACATAATTGTTTAGGGGAAGGATCCAAAAAGCTCTCTCAGAGATTTCAGCTGTCAGTTTCCACTGTGAGGAACATAGTGAGGAAATGGAAGACCACTGGCACAGTTCTAGTTAAGGCCAGAAGTGGCAGGCCAAGAAAAATCTCAGATAGGCAGTGGTGAAGGATGGTGAGAACAGTCATATTCAACCCACAGAGCAGCTCCAAAGACCTACAACATCATCTTGCTGCAGATGATGTCACTGTGCATCGTTTAACTATTCAGCGCAAGAAGAATCAGTGACAATGTTGAAGTTGCACCGGGGCTGAATACTTCAACAAGACAACAACCCTAAACACTGCTCCAAATCTACTAAGGCATTCATGCAGAGGAACAAGTACAATGTTCTGGGACGGCCATCTCAGTCCCCAGACCTGAATATTATTGAAAATCTGTGGTGTGATTTAAAGCGGGCTGTCCGTGCTTGGAAACCATCAAACCTGACTGAAGTGGAGATGTTTTGGAAAGAAGAATGGTCCAAAATACCTTCAACCAGAATCCAGACTCTCACTGGAAGCTATAGGAAGCATTTAGAGGCTGTTGTTTCTGCAAAAGGAGGATCTACTAAACATTGATGTCATTTTCTTTTGGGGTGCCCAAACTTATGCACCTGCCTAATTTTGTTTAAATAATTATTGCACACTTTCTGTAAATCCTATAACCTTCATTTCATTTCACATTTCACACTATCACTGTGTTCATCTGCTATATGATAGATTTAACTGACATTGCTGATCCAAACAACCAATGATTTATAAAGGAAAATCATGGAAGTTATCTTTTGCACACCACTTTACTCCTCAGTGTGAAAGGACTTTAATGCAGTTCAGTTAGTTTGGAACATGAGGACAACTTTATTTCCTGGAGCAAAGGGGGAAATAAATACACTGCTCAAAAAAAATTAAACACTTTGAAAACACTCCAGATTTCAATGGGAAAAATATCATGCTGAATATCTGTAGTGATATGGTCTGGGTAATGTGTTAGGAATGAAAGGATGCCACATTATATGATGGAAATTAAAATTATCAACCAATTATCAATATCCCAGAAGTTTAATTGACTTGATGCTATAGTCAAATTAAAGTGTTCCTGTAATATTTTTTTTTTTTTTTGGAGGCAATATACATAATATGTATGTTGGGGGGAAATTGGTATTGGGCCACAGTTTTACAATCAGTACATTGATAGTGAGACGGAATGAAGTGTGCTAGCCTTCTTCTGTTGCTCTTTCTTCCTGCTCCAGTATCCGCATGAAAAGCCTTTCTCCTAGTACAGATGTGGGTGCTTTGGCAAAGAAAGTGCTGGAGGAGTGTAAGCTCATCCCTGCCCACCGTCTGCCCGAGGTGGAGCAGCTGCTCTACTACCTGCAGAACAGGAAATCATCCCCAGTGGAGGCCAAAGGTGAGTCACGTCATCTTCATTGCTTCCATGCTTTGGAGTCCAAAAACTCCTCCGTCAAACTGCGACTTTGGCTGACTCGCTTTATTTCCTACATGCAGTGTGGCAGCTCGTTAGCTTCGTACACATGAAGCTTTTTCTTGTAGGTTTATTAAACGTTATAGAATTATAGAATTCCAACAGTCCAGTATGTGCTGTAAGTATTTGAGGAATATTTGTTAATTCAATAATTACACCACTGTCGTTAGGATTCACATCTTTTAATGGCCGCCATTAACTACCCCCCCCCTTTACACATGAACCTTCCCATTGACCCATGCGCAGTAGGCCATATACAACTTAACATATTAAGCATGTAAATGTGTAGAGGGATGGCAGAGGTCAGGTGTTGTTAGCTGTATCCACTGTCTGTGATGCTAATAAAAGGAAATGTAAACTAATCTAATTAGAGCTTCAAGTTTGGAATGAATGCTGTTGATTAATTTTCATCAAATTTCATTCTTTTTATTTATTTTTATTTTTTTGTCACCAGTGGGAAAAAAAGAGAAAAGAGCAGTTAAGCCCAAAGAACTGACACCATTTGAAGGCATGGAGGTAAACATTTGCTTCACTTTAGTTTGTCATCACATAGCAGTGAGCATCTGTTCTGTATTTTTCATAATAATAATCACCTGAAGTTGCTCAAATGTGTTGTTTAAGTAGTTTGGCTAATGTCAGAATGCCTTTATCATCAGTCAGTAACTGTGTGTGCCTTTGTGCATGTAGTTAAATGAGGAGGCCTGTATAACCAGGGTGGACGAGTATGTAGAGCTGCTCTATGAAGACCTCCCAGAGAAGATCCGAGGCTCGGGGCTCATCCTGCAGCTTGCCCGCAACCCTGATAATCTGGAGGAGCTGCTGCACAACGGTACAGTTTCAGTCTCCATCCTGATTCCTGTGGTTAACTGTAAATCAGTGTAAGCAAAGGAGATCCGTCATGTGGTCTGTTCAGAGCTTTTGTTTGCAAGGGGCAGCCAGTCAGAAGAAAGCTGGCTAAAATGCAGAGGAGCTACCATGGCTGATTTGAGACAGAGGATAAACTTATGGGCTGCACAGAGACCCAGTATAAGATAAATATGAAGGATTTTAAAATGTGCGACATGTAAAGCTATTCTAAAAGACTCCAGTTCTTCAAATATGGTGATTGAAAGGAGTTCATTAAGTCCTCTATAAATGATCATAAGCACCTTTGTCTACCTGAAAACCTTTCAGGTAGGATGTCAGGATGCACCCAACAATCAGTTCTCATGACTTCCCTTACTTTTACATGTGGCTGGTGGCATGATCTGCTGTACTTATGTAGCGTACTGAGTGTTACGCACCGCCTAACATGAAAGCTGCCCATGTCTTGGCAAATAGAAACAGCTCTTGGTGCTTTGGCCCGAGTACTGAGGGAGGACTGGAAGCAGAGTGTAGATCTGGCTACCATCATCATTTATATCTTCTTCTGCTTCTCCAGGTAACAAACACATATGCACACACACTCGCGCATGACACCCATTCTTATTATCGTGTGTCATCCTTTTGCCTTTTCTCCCAGTTTCTCCCAGTTTCACGGAGTGGTGAGTCACTATAAAATAGGCGCCCTGTGTATGACTGTGGTGGAACACGAAGCTGAAGAGACACGACGTGTGGTGCGAGGAGCTACGCAAGAAGAACAAAGCCTATATCCTTTTTAATGGTGTTCTTTGCTTACTTTTCTACTCTCCTCTACACAGTATTACTGGATACTTTGAGTCTGTGCAATATGTTTTCCTTAATGCTCATGTGCACGTGAGTCAGCACCAGAGAATGGCTCCCTTAGACGAGAACAGGAGAAAGCTCTGCGAAAATACCAAGGCCTTCTGGCTAAGCAGGAGCAGCTGCTTAGAGGTTTTACTTATTTATTTTGTTTTCCTCTCCCTCCCCCTGTCAGTAACTTATCAGACATAACTGGAATGCCTGTATCACCTCTAACTTCCTGTTTCTCCTCCTCACTTCTGCCTGCCTCTCTTTCTCTGGCTTCCAGTGTCTCTTTACCTCTTGCTGAACCTCGCCGAGGATACGAGGACAGAGTTTAAGATGAGGAATAAGAACATTGTTGGCCTGCTGGTCAAAGTTCTCGACCGTGACGACGAGGAGCTGCTGGTCCTGGTGGTCTCTTTCCTCAAAAAACTGTCCATCTTTCTTGAGAACAAGAATGACATGGTGGGTGGAGACCAAGTCATAATCTAATATTCTCTGCATCATAAGTAGTTATTAGCTCACGTTCCATTATTGGAAAGTAGATCAGTAATGTTTCTTTAATTTGGAATTCTGAATTGTTTCTTTTTTATTTATTGTGATGCACTTGATATGTATTCATATTTCTGTGGTGAGTTTAATGTAATTATTTGATCTAATCTGTGTGATCTGCAGGCTGAGGTGGATACTGTGGAGCGGCTGGCTCGCCTGGTTCCCTGTGAACACGAAGACTTATTAAACTTGACTCTGCGACTGCTGCTCAACCTCTCCTTTGACTCTGGGCTCAGAGCCAAGATGGTGGAAGCTGGCCTGTTACCTAAACTGATTACATTGTTAGGTAATGATACATGCGAACATAGTAGCGTGCAGCACTGCTGCTCCCTTCACAATACTAGTGCACTGGCTGCTGGGAACATGCTTACTGCTTTTTTTTTTTTTTTAAACGACTCATAACACATCACACAGTCAACACTATGCATCACTGGATCCTAAATTCAAATCTAAAAAGCTCAATAGTTCACATTTGACTTTGAGTTTTAGTCCTGTCAGGTGTTATAAAAACACTGCACGCTTGTGTCAGCGATCTTCTCTCCAGGCGGGAGTCAAACTGAAAAGTGCGACCAAAACGGGAACTGGAGCCGGTCGCCTGCAGACGGTGGCCTCTGTTCAGTCTCCCTTACCATCTGTTACCCTCTTGGATCACACTTTTTCAAGTTTAACTACAGTTTGAAGGGTGACCAAAGCTACCACAGGGAGGGTTTTTGGTGCAGTACCTTATTTTTGAATGATTTCACTTGGCAGCGCCTAGAAGCCTCCAGGAAGCACTCGCACCCAGCTAGCAAATGCACATCTCCCCCCTACCCCAACCCGAGGTTACTGACTTGTAACCTTGGCGACAAATTGTAGACGTGCTAATCAATCCAAACACTTTCTGGTTCATATAGGAACCGGAAGGTGTTTCACAAACTTGTCACAATGGGAATCAATGTAGTGGAATCATGAAGTTCCAGTTCAGGAAATTCTGACGGGGTAACCTCCATCAGTAGCCGACAGGGATTCACTTGTCTGACTAGAAGCTTGAACAACAAAAGAAATCGATGGAATTTAATTTAAAGCTAAATTAATGACAACTGAACTAAAGAAGAAAAAACAAATGGTGCTAAAACAGTGCCAAACTTACCTGCCTTAAACTATAGGAACAGTGTCCTGGGTAAGACTGTAAATGCAACCAGCTCTTGTCATGGCTGCCTCTTCTTCAGTTAACCTTTTAGTGCAGTAATAGAAGTATTGGTAATTTTGGCTGGCTGCCTAAATCTGTGTGTGTGTTTTTCAGTGGACGAGAACAATCGGCAGGTGGTCCTGCGGATCCTGTACCACATCAGTATCGACGACCAGTTCAAGGGCATGTTCGCGTACATGGACGGCATACCTCAGGTACAAAATGATCCACTGGCGTGAAGGACATTCTGACTCATAGCTCTAAAGTCTGAGGTAGAGTTTTGTGTGTGTGTGTGTGTGTGTGTGTGTGTGCACGCGTGTGTGTAGCTAATGCACATGCTGTATGAGCATGGTGATGACATGGAACCCGAGCTGATCTCTGTCCTCATCAACCTGGCAGTAAACAAGAGGAACGCGCAGCTCATGTGTGAAGGTATTTGGCTTTTAGCACTCAGAGGTGGCGGACACTGTTCAGTTCTGTTTGGAGTCTTTATGGCTTTTGGATGAGATTATTACGAGTCTCTCCATCTTCAGGACATGGATTAAAGATGAACATGAAAAGGGCGCTGAAGAAGAAAAACTGTCTTCTAATGAAGATGATAAGAAACGTCTCGCAGCATGACGGACCTACTAAAGCACTGTTCATAGTGAGTTGCATGCAGTAAAAACATTACATTTAACCAAAACCTAAAATGATCAAAAATGAACTTATGATAGGTTTTGTTCAAATATTGCTGTGGTCAGTGTTGTTTTCTGAAAGGTGGTGGTTTCATTGTGTAATTCTCGCCTGTTTGTCAGGATTATATTGGTGACCTGGCAGCAGAGATCAGGGTGGATGAAGAGGAGGAGTGGGTTCTTGAATGTCTGGGGACTTTAGCTAACCTCACCATCCCTGACCTGGACTGGGAGTTGGTACTAAAGGAGTATAACCTGGTACCTTACCTAAAAGACCGACTCAAACCAGGTGCCTTCTCATCATGTTTCATTTTCATTTATATCTTTTAGTGCAATGATATTTGTGGAGCTTGTGGGAACTCCAGGACTACTAAGGCAGCCAGCTATGATTAGGCCACAGTCCTTTTAACTTAAAAAGACTCATTGATGTTGTACCGTAAAGCAGTGCTTTGCTATACACATACTGTGAAACTATCAAAAGCCAGAAAATGGGCACCTTCAATGTAACCAGTTAGCTTTACTGGTCTCTTTTGACTGGAATGTTTCTAAAAGCTCCACCTGTTTCCTTATCTTGTGCCCGTTTCAGGTTCAGCAGAGGATGACCTCATCCTGGAGGTAGTGATAATGATTGGAACAGTTTCCATCGATGATGCCTGTGCCGTTATGTTGGCTAAATCTGGCATTATCCCTGCACTTATCGAGCTACTGAATGGTAACATGCGTGCCAGTGTTTTTGAAGATGTGTTACATAATCACATGCTTGTTTACTTGGAGCTATAACCCGCTTACCACGTGTCTGTTGTTTGCTCAATGTAGCCAAGCAGGAGGATGATGAGTTTGTATGTCAGATTGTCTACGTCTTCTATCAGATGGTGTTTCACCAAGCTACACGAGACGTCATCATCAAAGACACCCGTATCCTTCCCACAGTTCACCCTGTCTATGCCACAGGGCCTCAGTCCTGATGTTTTTTTGTTTTTTTTTTAATCTTTATACGCTGCTCAAAAAATTAAATGATGCATATAAAATATACAAATGATTTTCTCCATTTAACATCGGAGTCAGAGGAGTCGTCCAGTGCTGATGTTTTCTGCTTCCATAAAGATGTTGATCAGAGTTGTTCAGGATGGCCTCTAACATCTTTACTGTACATTTTCCCACCACCTCTCCCAGCATGTCCAGTCTGGCTCCAGTTATAAAGCCAACTTTCCTCACTAGTTTATCCACTCTCCTTGCACCCTTGTTTCTGGTTTAAAAACATGTTTTATTATTATTATTATTATTATTATTTTGGTTTTGTTTGTTTTTTTGAGTAGTCTATGTTGGTACATCCAAAGGAAACTGAAATATTTCTGGAGTCTTTCTGGAAGCAGGTGTTTTTAGATGAGCGAGGTTTCACAGACTGTAAAATCTTTTAAATCTTTGCCTTTAGACGATTCTTGGTGGATTTTCTTTAATCCTCTCTGCAGAGGCTCCAGCTTACCTCATCGATCTGATGCACGACAAGAATGCTGAGATCAGAAAAGTGTGTGACAACACCCTCGATATTATTGCTGTAAGTTAACCACGTGCTTCTGATGGATATCCCTTTTCTAAAAATAAGGGAAAAAAATTGCACCTTCCATGTTTTTTTTTGTTTTTTTTCTCTTTTCCAAGGAATACGATGAGGAGTGGGGGAGGAAGATTCAGTCAGAGAAGTTCCGTTTTCACAACAACCAGTGGTTGGAGATGGTCGAGAGTCGGCAAGCTGAGTCTGAGCCTTATCTCTATGATAACGACAATGACCGGACTGATCTCTTCTACAGCGCAGGTACACTTAGCCTAGACTAGGAAAAGTGACGAGCCTCACACCAGATTTGGTGTTGTAGTCCCAGCAAGATAATGCTGACAACCCAGAGTGCTTCTCTCCTGCTGTGCTCCCGTTTCATTGCTGCTGATGGTGGAAGTTTGTTCAGGGTAACACTAGAGCCGCCATGGTGTCATCCTGACCCTTTCCCACAGCAGCAGCTTAAGTATCTCATTGAGATGTGCCCCTTTGGCTCAGCCTTTACTTATTTGGAGTGTGTGTCCTTCTAGTTGTTTTTGGATGTAAAAGTAGAACAGTGATAATTTCTCACTCTTCACCTCTGCCGGTCCATACCACTGCTTCCCAGTCTGCAGCCATCCTGCCTGAAAATGCTCTGATTCGGCTGCTCTGCACAGATTAGTACTCTGGCTCAGCTCGGGCTTCCCGATGCTCTGCGCAGCCAGCAGCCATCCCACTTCTCTACATGCTGGGCTCAGTATCCCATGTCCTGCAGTAATTATTCATCTTTATCTAACTAGTGTTTGCTCATGATATAGCAGCCTTCTTATCAAAACGTGCAAAAGCAATACATGTTGTTAAGCAGCCAGGCACACAATAATTACTTTACATTGATTTATTTTTAGGGAATTACTGCTGTGCTTTTTTTGTATAGTATTTCATTGTATTCAAAAAGCTTTGGAAACCTTGTGTTGTGATAATAAATCACTGTGTCCTGATTAGATGAGGATGATGACATTGTTTGCCATTACTAGCCTGTCAGAGACATTACGCCACTACGCCAACATCTGCTTTAAAAGACGTGGAAGTGTGAATACGCTGAAGTGTTTTTGCTCGTGCCACATTTCACATCTTTCTCAATAAACTTAAACACCAGTTTTAGTGGTCTAAGTGACTCAGGATAGATGGTTTTGATTTTTAGTGCATATCTGTTTACAGTCTTTGTCGTGTGTCTGAAGCTTTAGATGGAATAACTCCAGGAGATGGTTCAGTCAGCCCAGACTACTTCGGTGACTTGCAGCCTCAGAATGGAGACTCGCACCATGCAGGGTGAGTTCATGAGCCACCCTGCAGTTCACAGATTAGTCCGCACCAACCAGTCAGAAAAAAAAAAAGGCCTGTAATCTGATTGGCTAATTGTAAATGGGGAAGGTTAGTATTTTATTCAGGCCAGCAAAGCCTCCAGCACCTCTGTCACAATATGAAACCGTTGTTGTTCCTGTCAGACATGGTTGTTTTTCACACAGTCAAACTGCGATCCCTCGTTCATTTCTTTACCAGAGATTCTGGCGACGTCTTCGACCAGACCAGCTCCTCACCTGGACGACCGGCCACTGCCTACGGCTTCAGACCCGACGAGCAGTCCCTTTATCATTACTGATAGACACACATGCGTGATGTCATCAGCTGATGATTTAAATTGTAAGAAAAAGGAAGGACTTTAAGAACGTGTGGGTGAACGATGCTCATTTCTTTCTGTTTGCAGCCCTCCCAGGTGGTAATGCCCCCCATTTTTTTAGCCTCAGCCACTGTTCTCCAGGTTTCTCCATGCATTTCAAAGATTGTAGCCATCATATACAAATTCATACTGAAAAAATGCAAACCCAGTGTGAAAGCACCCCAAGAGAGGTTTGCTATAAATTGAAACTTGCGAGACAAAACCACAACAATATTATTTTAAACTCCTGCATTATAAAAGGCTGTTTTTGACCCACAGACTTCCAGTCAAACACTTGAACGCGGTGTCCATGAAATGAGCCCGACATTGTTAGATTGAGCACTGCGTCATTCAGTCAGAGAGGAAACGGCAGAAGAGCACAACCTCTGATCACTGATACCATTCCTTCAATAAAGACAGCTGTGGTCCAGGACCTTTTTTCTCACGGCTGTTTAAAGAAGAGTCTACGTTGGGTAAAAGATGGGGCTCATAATTATTCTGGTTGTTGTGACAGGAGTGAGATCAGGACACTGAAGTGGGAGTTTTTGTTGGTCATAAATGGGATGATTTCATGTTGCTGGATATCTGTTGTGTTGCCAGTGTCCAAGCGCAAGTTTTCACTGTGTTTTTAATGTGTACACTCGCAGCAATCCAGGGTTACTATCAGAACACTAATGATGAGTAAAGAAGACAGGATTGTAACTAGATGCTAATTATTAATGTCTTCTTTGGTAAGGCATTTTTCATCGAGCATGGCACTTAATGCTCGCAGCTCTGTCTGAATGAAATCTTTAAATACTTGATGCCATGTTAATATCAGGCATCTGATTTAAACCTCATGTGAAAAGGGTGGTCTGTTTAGAGAACGATGACCTTTACATGCTGTATTAGTTTTAGTCCTGTTTGCACATATGCACTTAAGTTTTGTTTTCATAAGTTATTGTTGATCTCTGTATGTTTTTTTTGTTTTTTTTCCATGATGCCTGGATGTATTGCTACTATTAAAGCAAGTACTGGAGCATAGATGCTGTCTGCCCCTCTGTCTTTAATCCAAAAGTTGCTGAGAGAAGCTTTAAATCTGATCAGCTTTGCGACTTCAGTTGGTCTCAAAATGGATAAAAGACAAATTATTTTTTTGTCTAAAAACATGAGAATTCTTTTGTAAGGAATGAAATTATTTTCATTTCTTTCCGTTCCATAAAAAAAATTGTAAAAATGTTGAAAATGTACATATCAAGATAAACGGAAGGATCATTGAAAGAGTCCAACACACAAAATTTCTAGGAATATGTATTGGTGAATATTTAAATTTCAAAAAGCATATTGATGAATTGACGACAAAATTATCTAAACAGATTGGCTTGTTTTACAAACTTTGACATTATCTCCCTCTTGAAGTTCTCATAACGTTGTATCGCACCTTATTTGACCCACATTTGAATTACTGCAATATCCTATGGTGTAACACGTATCCAAGCTATCTCGATAAACTGCTCGCTTTGCAGAAAAAAGAGATCCATGCCATAACATGGTCTGAGTTCAATGCTCCTTCCGATCCTCTCTTTTATAGGCTTAAGCTTCTGAAGCAACACTTTTCATAATGCATGCATGATGTTTAATGTACTCCACAGATTAAATGAAAGACTTAGCCAACCTATTCCAATAATTTATCTGACCCACGAACACAATACTAGAAGGAAAAATCAGCTGAATGGGGAAAAAAAACGCAAACTGAAATGTACGAGCTTTAGCATCACATGCAAAGGTCTGGGGATCTGGAATGAAATTAACAGCACAACACAAAAATCATCTTCTCTAAAGATATTTAAGAAACTTTTGAAAAATGAACTGTTACAACATTATACTCAAATGGCTGCTTAACAAACAGTAAAACTGGATATAGAAATCAGCATACATTTATAAACTATAAATCCATTATCTAATAATTGTCTAATTTAATTTCTTAACATCTGGATAGAAAGTATAAGGATGAATTTGTCACCTCGAATACACTGATATGGTTTTTTTTTTGTGCTTTGTGAATACGGCTTTAGAACTATGAAAACAATATCAGCCTGCTTCTGCCAATATCAGCCTGCTTCTCAAACCAGGCAAAGACCTTACACTCCCATCCAGCTACCGCCCAATCTCACTCATAAATGTAGATCTTAAAATAATTTGCAAAGTCTTGGCCAGAAGATGGGGAAAAAATTACTCCACTCATAATACATCCTGATCAAACAGGTTTTATCAAGAGTCGTTGTATCGCACCTTATTTGACCCACATTTGAATTACTGCAATATCCTATGGTGTAACACGTATCCAAGCTATCTCGATAAACTGCTCGCTTTGCAGAAAAAAGAGATCCATGCCATAACATGGTCTGAGTTCAATGCTCCTTCCGATCCTCTCTTTTATAGGCTTAAGCTTCTGAAGCAACACTTTTCATAATGCATGCATGATGTTTAATGTACTCCACAGATTAAATGAAAGACTTAGCCAACCTATTCCAATAATTTATCTGACCCACGAACACAATACTAGAAGGAAAAATCAGCTGAATGGGGAAAAAACGCAAACTGAAATGTACGAGCTTTAGCATCACATGCAAAGGTCTGGGGATCTGGAATGAAATTAACAGCACAACACAAAAATCATCTTCTCTAAAGATATTTAAGAAACTTTTGAAAAATGAACTGTTACAACATTATACTCAAATGGCTGCTTAACAAACAGTAAAACTGGATATAGAAATCAGCATACATTTATAAACTATAAATCCATTATCTAATAATTGTCTAATTTAATTTCTTAACATCTGGATAGAAAGTATAAGGATGAATTTGTCACCTCGAATACACTGATATGGTTTTTTTTTTGTGCTTTGTGAATACGGCTTTAGAACTATGAAAACAATATCAGCCTGCTTCTGCCAATATCAGCCTGCTTCTCAAACCAGGCAAAGACCTTACACTCCCATCCAGCTACCGCCCAATCTCACTCATAAATGTAGATCTTAAAATAATTTGCAAAGTCTTGGCCAGAAGATGGGGAAAAAATTACTCCACTCATAATACATCCTGATCAAACAGGTTTTATCAAGAGTCGACACGCAGCCAGTAATATACGCAGACTAATAAATATAATAGATTATTGTTCTATTAACAAATTAGAAACCATAGTTGTCTCTTTAGATGCAGAAAAAGCATTTGACCGGGTTAACTGGAAATTTTATTAGCAGTCCTGCACAAATTTGGATTTGGTTCATCTTTCATTAACTGGATCAGAACATTATACAGCTCTCCAAATGCACGTGTTAGGACAAATGATTTTATTTCCCAAAGCTTCAGCCTGCAGAGGGGCACCAGGCAGGGCTGCCCACTCTCCCCCTCACTTTTTGTCATCTTTATCGAGCCACTGGCAGCAGCAATTAGACAAAATGCAAATATTAAAGGAATTCAAACAAAAAATACAGACCATAAGCTAAGCCTTTATGCTGATGATGTATTACTTATCCTTGGGAATGCACAATCTTCTCTCTTAAAGACAATCAAACTGATAGATAAGTTTTCATCTATATCTGACTACTCTATCAACTGGAGTAAATCAACAGTTTTGCCCCTGAATTGTAATTTCGAGAATAACACCACCACATCACTACAGTCAGGCAACATTAAATATTTAGGTATAAATTTCCCTGCCAGACTCTCAGACTTGGTTCGGTTAAATCACATCCCTCTATTAAAAATGATAGAGGATGATCTTACACGTTGGAATAGTTTACCTATATCACTCATGGGTAGAGTCTCCACCATTAAAATGATGGTTTTGCCAAAAATCATCTATTTGTTCTCACTGATCCCTACTAAACCATCTGTTGCATGGTTTAAGTCACTAGACTCAAACATGACAAAATTTCTATGGAAAAACAAACCATCACGAATAAGTTTAAAAACTTTACAAAAGCTAAAGCACAGTGGTGGTCTAGAGCTACCAAATTTTTATCACTACTTCTTAGCCAGTAGATTGCAATATGTTTCAAAATGGACCAAACCAAGTTCATTAGACAGCCCGTGGTTGGACTTAGAAAAAGCACTATGTGGGAAAGTAACAATCTCTGATCTCTCTTTCATTAGCTCCTGTATCAAGCAACATAACTGCTTTAATAGCCTTAACATAAACTCCTCTCTGACAGCCTGGTGGGAATTTTTAAAGATAACTAAGTCTTCACTTATCCCTATTAAACTGACACCCATTTGGAACAATCCAGATACAGTGGTGTGAAAAAGTGTTTGCCCCCTTCCTCATTTCCTGTTTTTTTGCATGTTTGTCACACTTAAGTGTTTCGGAACATCAAACCAATTTAAACAATAGTCAAGGACAACACAAGTAAACACAAAATGCAATTTGTAAATGAAGGTGTTTATTATTAAAGGTGAAAAAAAATCCAAACCATCATGGCCCTGTGTGAAAAAGTGATTGCCCCCTAAACCTAATAACTGGTTGGGCCACCCTTAGCAGCAACAACTGCAACCAAGCGTTTGCGATAACTTGCAATGAGGCTTTTACAGCGTTCTGGAGGAATTTAGGCCCACTCATCTTTGCAGAATTGTCCTAATTCAGTTACATTAGAGGGTTTTCGAGCATGAACGGCCTTTTTAAGGTCATACCACAACATCTCAATAGGATTCAGGTCAGGACTTTGGCTAGGCCACTCCAAAGTCTTCATTTTGTTTTTCTTCAGCCATTCAGTGGTGGACTTGCTGGTGTGTTTAGGATCATTGTCCTGCTGCAGAACCCAAGTTTATTTCAGCTTGAGTACACGAACAGATGGTCGGACATTCTCCTTCAGGATCTCTTGGTAGACAGCAGAATTCATAGTTCCATTTATCACAGCAAGTCTTCCAGGTCCTGACGCAGCAAAACAGCCCCAGACCATCACACTACCACCACCATATTTTACTGTTGGTATAATGTTCTTTTTCTGAAATGCAGTGTTCCTTTTACGTCAGATGTAATGGGACACACACCTTCCAAAGAGTTCCACTTTTGTCTCATCGGTCCACAGAATGTTTTCCCAAAAGTCTTGGGGATCATCAAGATGTGTTTTGGAAAAATTGAGACGAGCTTTAATGTTCTTTTTGCTCAGCAGTGGTTTTCTCCTTGGAACTCTGCCATGCAGGCCATTTTTCCCAGTCTTTTTCTGATGGTGGAGGCATGAACGCTGACCTTAACTGAGGCAAGTGAGGCCTGCAGTTCTTTGGACGTTGTTGTGGGGTCTTTTGTGACCTCTTGGATGAGTCGTCGCTGCACTCTTGGGGTAATTTTGGGCGGCCGGCCACTCCTGGGAAGGTTCACCACTGTTCCATGTCTTCGCCATTTGTGGATAATGGCTCTCACTGTGGTTCGCTGGATTCCCAAAGCTTTGGAAATGGCTTTATAACCCTTTCCAGACTGATATATCTCAATTACTTTCTTTCTCAATTGTTCCTGAATTTCTTTGGATCTCGGCATGATGTGTAGCTTTTAAGGATCTTCTGGTGGACCTTACTGTGTCAGGCAGCTCCTATTTAAGTGATGTCTTGATTGAGAACAGGTGTGGCAATAATCAGGCCTGGGTGTGGCTAGAGAAATTGAACTCAGGTGTGAAAAACCACAGTTATAGTATGTTTTAACAAGGGGGGCAATCACTTTTTCACACAGGGCCATGATGGTTTGGATTTTTTTTCACCTTTAATAATAAACACCTTCATTTACAAATTGCATTTTGTGTTTACTTGTGTTGTCCTTGACTATTGTTTAAATTGGTTTGATGTTCCGAAACACTTAAGTGTGACAAACATGCAAAAAAACAGGAAATGAGGAAGGGGCAAACACTTTTTCACACCACTGTATATGCCAGAAAAATAATTAAAATTTCTTTCATGGCATGAGAAGGGTATAAAAAATCTTGAGCATATTATTCAAGATGGAAACTTTATTCCATTCCAAGAACTTATATCAAAATATGGAATCAACAACAGTAGATTTCTAGAATATCAACAATTGAGGTCCATCATACAGGCAAGATTTAATTTTAACGATCTGAACTTCAAAATGCCTGAATGGGTAACAGAATTTCTAAATCTCTGTACCCCTAAATTGTTATCAAAAATATACAAGCTGTTGTTAAAAATTAATGATTCAATTTCCCTCCCAACTAAAAAATGGGAGCGGGATCTTTCCATCAACCCAAATGAAAACTTCTGGACACAGATATGCTTAAACACCTTCAAAATGACTAAAAGTCCAAATTTACAACTTATACAATACAAAACTTTGCATAGAATACACTATACAGGACAACGAATGTTCCAAATGGGCCTCAGACACTCAAACATATGCACCCACTGTTCAGGCGACCATGTTGAGAATTATATGCATGCTATATGGTCTTGCATGCCTGTTCAGAGGTTCTGGCAGAAGATACGTGAAGACTTATCCACATGGTTTAATTGCAGCATTCCAGCCTCACCAAAATTGTGCATCCTAGGTGATGTAAGTGAATTAGATATGGAAGCAAATACGTTTAGTTCTTACTGCCTTAAGCATCACTAAGAAAACTATCCTCATAAAGTGGAAATCAAAGACTGATTTATGTGTTATTCATTATAGGAATTTACTTTTAGATCACATTAGTCTAGTGAGAATGTCTGCCACCTCAAAAAACCAATTGGACAAATTTGATTATCTCTGGTCCCCACTGATCAATTCCATCATTTAGGGGGGGATCAGCTGTGGTCTCATCTCATCATGGACCTGGCGGGTGAGTGGGGGCGGGCCAGGGGGATTCAGATGTCTGATGGCTCTTGGACTGGAGGACTGTGGCTGCTGTTTTGCGGTGTCCATGTGCAAGCCCTGGTTGTTGGTGGAGGGGGCTGGGATGGAGGCTCTTATGGACTTGGGGTTTGGGACTTGGGTGGCTGTGGTGGTGGGTGCTGGCCCTGAGCTGGGTGGCCGGCCTCCTCTGTGGGGGTCGGGATGCGGGGTCTGGGACCCTGGTGCTCGGGGTTGCCCGTTTCCCGGCTGGGCCCCTCCCTGTGTTGGGGGGGTCTGGGCCCTCTCTGGCGCACCGCCAAGCGGGGTGGGTGACCCGTGTCGGGATGTCTGGCTGGTATTCCGGTATTCTGGGGTGGCTGCATTCCCTCTGGGGGGGTGGGGCGATCATATGAGGGGGCAGTGGCTTCCACTGGGGACCGGTTGGTCCTGGACCCGGGACCACTCTGTTTTTTGCATGTAGATATGATTGGGATACTTATGTGTGGGTGTGGGTGAGATGTTTGTTGTAGTTTTGTGGGGGTGTGTGTGTGTGTGTGTGTGTGTGCGTGTGTTTGTGCTTGTCTGTAGTGTGGGTGGTGGTGCTGGCCTTGGGTGTGGCGGTGCCCTGGGTGTGTGGCCACCTCAGGCTCTGGACCTGTCTTCCCTGCCCTGCGGTTAGATATAGGGAACTGGGGAGTTTAGTGAACCAGCACTAGCTGGTTCTCCCCCTCCGGGAGTAGTCTTTTGCCTCCTGGTCATATGTATCCTAACCTTTCCCCTCCTCCTACTCAAACTACACATTACACACACGTAGGGGCTTTTTCCTTTTGGGGGGGCGCACTACACTGCAGTGAGTAGGGCTTAACCTGGCTCTGCCCGCTGTGCTGCATGGTGTCCCCCCCCCCACCCCCTTTTTTTAACAATAGTTACATCATACAGCTCACAACATGTCATAGTGCACACAGGGCCTTGGGGGGCAGGTGTGTCATGTGGTGATTAGTGGGTGGAGCTGCTGAGGTGGCTCCACTTATTTGTTCACTGCTGCCTGCCCCTCAATTTTATTTACATCCTAGACATTGAGGGCCTTGGGGGGGGGGCGGTGTGGATGGGTACTGTTTCTTAGTGCTCATGTTATACCTGTCTCTCCAATTTTAATAGCACCATAGCTTTCACACAGTCATACGCAGTCCTCCAATTAAATACATACACATTCACCTAACACATCACCCCAACCACTCTGGGTGGGAGGAGGGGGTGGGCGGGTCTTCCCACACCCACATGCCCTGCCTGGGGTGGGGATTGGATAGTGGTTCGGGGTTTGGTTGGCTGCTCCCCCAGGATGCCGCTGGCTTGGTGCTGGTATCTGCTTGCCCACACTTAATATCCATGTTTGACTGGCATATATGTACGTATGTATGTATGAGTATATGAGACGTGTGTGTGTGTGTTTGTGTGTGTATGTATGTGTGCGTGCATGTATAGACAGCTGGCCCTGGATCTGCGGCCTGCCCTGACCTCTGTGGATACGGTTGCGGAGGGTGGGATTCCCCTCCCTACCGCTCCCCGCTGCTCCCCATTGATCTTCACTGCCACCCCTGGTTTGTGGGTGCCTGGGGGTCCTGGGATGCGTGGTTGGATGTCTTGACACGGCTTTTGGCCTGCTCCCTTGGCGGCTGTGGCCTGGGGTGGCTCGGGCTTCTTGGGCATGGGGGGTGGCCCGGCTGGGTGTTGGGTGGCTCCTGGGTGCCTGGGGCCTGGGGACCGCTTTCTCGGCTCGTGCGGGTGGGGCCAGCCTCCCGGGGGGGGGGGGTGCTCGTTGCCCCTGGCTCTCTGGGCTCTTGCCCGTTGACCATGGGGACTCTGTCTAGGGTCTCCCTCCTTCCTTCTCTGGGGGGCGCGCATGGTTGCCATAGGGAGGTGTGGCCCCGGATCTTCTGCGCTCCTGGTGGGCCGTGGATGGCCTGGGTCCCCTGGGTCTATCCCTGCTTGCCTCTGGATCCGGATGGGGGTGGTTGTGGCTTTTTGCCCTCATTATTGAGTACGTTCCATGACAGAAGAACACACACAACTACAAACCACAACAAGCCTGTGTGTGTGTGTGTGTGTATATGCATGTATTCATAGGTGTGTATGTATGTGCCCCTATCAATTTTTTTTCTTTTCTCTATTTCCCCCCTCACCCCCTCTTCTTTTTTTTCTTTTTTTTTCTTTCTTTCCTCTTCTTCCTGCCTGTCAGGTCTGGCAAGAATAAATGAAATAAAATATAAACATTAATAAGAATAGCCTATAGAAACTTATAGAGCTCTTCTTGTAAAAGCAAATATGTTTGGCAGCAGCAACGCAATTGGACCATCATTCTGATTGCATAAACTGCCAGACATGACAGGCCCAAAAAAAAAAAAAAGAACTATGAAAACAATCAACGTGATAATGTTTGATAAGTGCATTATCGTGTTCAAACAATAACAATGTGTGATACCAGGTAGGGGAATGTACAAGCATATGTGGAGGATGTGAAATAGGAATAATGTTTTGACTAGATGTTAGTGTGGGGGTATGAACTAACTATTGTTCTTGTAATGTAATGCTTTTTGTTCTTGGGAGCCCCCCCCCTTTTAACAAATCTTACAGGGGTGGTGTTGTGCGCATGTACCTGTCTTAAAGGTTTGTGTTGGTTCTGTAGGATTTTGTAAATAAAAAAATAAAATAAAAATAAATAAAGCCAATGTGTGAAAGTGATAAAAACCTGAAGGCTTTGAACAGCTGGGTTTTCCACATCTTGACAGAAAAGTTCAAACTTGGTCTGATTAGATGAGGAGAAACTGGGACGATCCAGACACTAATGTGACAAAATGTATTGTTTTCTTAATCAGCGCAACAGTTTTGATCTTCACTAAAGTCTTAAGAAAAAGTTTCCTTGGTAGCCTTTTAAGGCTTTAACATGATGACAGAGTATCACTGAATCACAGGAGGGATTATTGCCTCTGTGCACCTGTGCAGATTTTCCATTAAAAGTCATTCATTCATATTTGATGAATGTAACTGAAAATGAAAGTAGAGTCTGCCGGCACCGAAGTTGACTGAATGATGCTCTGCGTCTGTGCTGAAGTACTGATGTAGGCTTTAAGTAACCATGAGCCACTGATTAGCGTGACAGATTAATAAGCACGCAAGAACGTGGAGTTGTTAGGGAGAGTCTGCCATCAGCCTCGTTCTGTTCAAAGACAGTAACATAATTGTCTTTGTTTGAAACTGGTGACAGTAACTGGATCAGATGCAGTTACATGCATGCAGTGCACACTGCTGCTCAGAGGTTTGGGGTCATTTATAGAAGTCCTTGTTTTAAAATAAAATTTGCTTTATGTAATATATGAAGTTTATATGTAATGTTTTCACATGTTTAAATCAAATAATTCATCAAACATCACTCCTGATGCTAAAGGAAATATCCACACAGTCATATAGAAGCCCATTTAGTAACAATCCCTCGTGTGTTGTAATTCTCTTCATCAGCTTCTTCATATAAAATCCAGAACTTCGTTTAAAATCCTCATGGTACCATACTGTCCTAACAGAGCACTTCCCCCTCAGACTGCAGGCTTATCTCTAGTTCTTCAGGTTTCTGTGGAACCAGCTCCCAGTTTGGAATCAGGAGACAGACACCCCCTCTGTTTTTAGGATCAAGCTTACAGTTAAGGCTGGATCAGCTGAACCATCCCTTAGTCATGCTGTTATAGGCTACTGGGGCCCTTCCCATGATGCACTGAGCACAACTTCTCTGCTGCTGTCTTTCACTCTGTTCATACACCACTAATGCACGTCATTGACATTTGTTCTCTCTCTCCCATCGTGTGTGTTTTGTCTTGTCTTGTTATGCTCTTGTTTTTTTCTTATTTTTGTTTGCCTGAGCCTGGCTCTGCCGGAGGTTTCTTCCTGTTAAAAAGGAGTTTTTCTTTCTCACTGTCACCAAGAGCTTGCTCACAGGGCTCCTTTGATTGTTGGAGTTTTCTCTCCAGCATTTTAGGGTCTTTACCATACAATATAAGACAACTATTAGCTACAACTATTATATTAGCCTCCTGAGATCCTACGTCCTCATATGGAGACATTGCATTTTAACTTTGTGCTTCATTCTGCCCAATAAAATGTTAATATTTGTTAAACAGTGATGACTTTGTTTTGTGCCTTAAAATAAAGCTATTGTCTCCACATGAGGACATAGTTGTTAGCTGTGTAACAAAGTAACAATTTTCTGTTAAAAGATGAAATTTAGTTTTTAGCATTATGAAGACAGCTGTGCTCTGCAGCCTGGAGTGAGCTGAAAACATAATGCTAAGTTATCGTTGTCACTGTGCACTCAGAGATGTTTCCTGTTTAATGTTGCATTTGGTGCCAAACTCAGGGTGTAGCAGTTTCATCTCCAGTGAAAGGGTTGTCACCCGCTCCCAGCAGAGGGCAGTACAACATAAACAGTTTCTAAAACATGGTGTTCTTGGCTATGAGGCTTTAAAACATTTCTACAGTAATCTGGAGAAACACATTTAAATGCTACACAGTTTAGAAGCTACCTGCAATAAGCTGGCTGACTATTCAAACACACCTGATATCTCCACATGAACTGAAGCCTGTTTCAAATTGGGATTTTCCTCCTGAAGCCTTGATATGAAGACAAACAGAATGCAAAATGCAGTCAATTTTTCATGCTGGTAATTGAACTTTTGCAGCTTAAATCCAATTCAATGTCTAGCAGTTCAGACTTAGGTCCCAAATGGCAGATGCCCCAAGCTTTCTCTGGGTTACAGTATTATACACTGCTCCAAATAAATAAAGGAACACTTTGAAAACATATCAGAGCTCAAAGGGAAAAAAAATCATGCTGGATATCTACACTGATATGGACTGGGTAATGAGACATTGTTTCATGGAAATGAAAATGATCAACCTACAGAGGGCTGAATTCAAAGATGCCCAAAAAATCAAGTGGAAAAATGATGCTGCAGACTAGTCCACTTTGCCGAAATTTCATTAAAGCAACTCTATATTTTGTTTGACCCCCATGTGCATGCCACATGCATGCCTGGCAACGTCAGGGCTCCTAATGAGACCACGGGTGGTGTCCTGGGGGATCTCCTCCCAGATCTGGACCGGGGCATCACTGAGCTCCTGAAGAGTCTGAGGTGCAACCTGGCAGCATCAGATGGACCAAAACATAATGTCTCAGAGTTGTTCTATTACATTTACACCAGATGAGCGTGGGGTCCAGTCAGAGGGATCAATGCCTTCATCCTCCAGGAACTGCCTGCATACTCTCACTGCATGAAGCTGGGCTTTGTCGTGCACCTGGAGGAACCAGTGTAGGTCTGACAATGAGGATTTTATCCTGATACCTGATGACAGGGTCAGGCCACCCTCATGAAGTCTGTTTCTGATTGTTTGGTCAGAGACATTCACACTAGAGGCTGCTGGAGGTCATTTTGTAGCACTGGCAGTGCTCATCCTGTTCCTCCTTGCACAAAGGAGCAGATACAGTCCTGCTGATGGGTTAAGGACCTTCTACAGCCCTGTCCAGCTCTCCTAGAGTGACTGTCTGTTTCCTGGACTCTCCTCCATGCTCTGAGACTGTGCTGGGAGACACAGCAAACCTTGTGGCAATGGCACGTACTGATGACCCATCCTGGAGGAGTTGGACTACCTGTGCAACCTCTGTGGGGTCCAGGTACCACCTCATGCTACCAGTAATGACACTGACCCTAGCCAAATGCAACACTAGTGAGAAACAGTCAGAAAAGATGAGGAGGGGGAAATATGAGAGTCCTCCACCTGTGAAACCATTCCTGTTTTGGGGGTTGTCTCATTGTTGCTCCTCTAGAGCACCTGTTAATGTCATGAACACCAAAGCAGCTGAAACTGATTAACAACCCCCTCTGATACTCACTGACCAGATCAGTATCACAGAGGTTTGACTGACTTGATGCTGAACTCTGATTAAAAAGTGCTCCTGTTATTCTTTCGAACAGTATACATACTGTTATATCCCAAATGTGGTTACATGTTGGCCACAATAGCTTTAGAAAGGTCTCAGTACAATTAGAGTTTATTCTGTTGTCCCCAACTCGTCAACCAAATGACTTGAGGTGGCTGTAAGAAAATTAAAGGTTTAACATCTTTATTTGGGGGAACCAATCAATGCCATTGTTAAAAATAAAAACAACACACACACACACACACACATATATATATATATATATATATATATATATATATATATATATATATATATATATATATATATATATATATATATATATATATATATATAAAGAGTTTAGACTTACTACAGAATGAAAAGCTGTTACCTTCTTCAGACCATTGCTCTATGAAAACATGGTGCATTAATAAAAATATTAAGAAACTGTAAGGAACTTGTATCTGGCTGGGAGATCATCAGTCTGGACCAGTGGCCTGTACTATGAAGCAGGATTTCATCTTATCTGGGTTTTCTGTATCTATGAAGGTGGTTCACTTCTTTCTGGGTGTATCACCAGGATAACTCATGCTCCGTATGTTCCAGATTAGAGCTCAACAGGTATGAAATCACTGCCTACTGACCAATCAATTCTTCAGAAAATAGTGTAACCACTCTTGGAGGATCCCTGGACCTCATCGGGAGAGAATAGGAGGGTCTAAAGTCTTTGTGTTTCCCTGATGATCCTGTTTTAGTCCTAATTAAACATTCTTAGATGCAACTTTATTCCTTGAATTTTTTTCTTGTCATCTTCAAACAATTTTGCAACAATTTTATTGTTCTGTAAGTGTTCTATATACAATCCAGGACACTCACAGTTCATATCAAATTTGCACCCACATCTGGATTCTGCTTTCATATTTCTTAAATAGCACAGAGAGTCTGCAGCTCAGAGAATTAAAGCTAAAAGTTTTGAACTGTGGCTGTGCTGAACTCCCTTTGTAGCATGGGGCCCTGCAGCCACTGTGGTATGGTTTGTTTCAGGATTTGTTGCTGCTGTCAGGATAGGAGGTGATTGTTGTCTCCACCTCAATAATCTCAGTCACAAGGTCTCTGATGCAAGCCACACTGTCCAATGGTGGCTCAGCAGTACTCTCCAGCTGTGATTCCATTGGCTTCTCCTCTTTTCTTTCTTTTTCTTCTACATGGTCTTCTTTCGCTGCTGCTTCTTCCTCATCATCTTCTTTTTTATTTTCAATCTGGAGCTCGCTGCTTGTCCCTTCTTCCTCCATCCTCTCTTTGCTCTCTCTCTGCTCTGTGTTTAGGGTCACAGTGTCCACTGGTGATCCAGAGGATCTGCAGCTGTCATCGACAGGCTCGCCTCCTGTTTGGGCCTCCATCTGCTCCTCACCTGTCTCTTCTCCAGTTACCTCTTCTTTCTCTTCCTGTTCTCCCCCTACTTTAATTGTGTCATTTCTTTCTGCTTCTGCTTCCTCCTCTTTTACTCTCTCCGCCTCCCAGCTGTCCTTTATTCCTCCTGTCAAATAGATAGCTCTGTCTGTGGTCTGCTGTCCCATTATTGGCATAACAGAAGATTCCAGGGAACTGCAAGTGATTGCCTCACTTAGTGATCCCAGACTGAGTTTCACTGGAGTGTCTGTATCAGGTGGGTTTGATGGGGAGTCAGGCTGGATGGGAGAATCCTCTTCTGATGGCTGATTTGAGACTGAGACGTTAAGCACAGCAGATTCACTTTGAACTTGGACCTCTGTGGTATGGGGCGAGACCAGAGGGGACAGATCCAGAGAGTCTGTGATGGTGGGTCCTGGTCCAGAAGATGGCTCAGGTGCACTGACTTCATGTGTAACATCTGCATCAGAGTTGTTAGATTTAGCTGGCTCTGTTGGCTCTGTTGCTGTCGATGATGCGTCAGCTGTGACCTGACCTTCTTCTCTGGTTTCCTTTAGGCACAGAGCCTCTTTGCTGCCAGTTTCATCTGACTGTTGTGTCACGACAATCACAGGAGACAGAAGCATTGTGCTCGGGCCAGAGACTGGAGTCTGGTCAGATTCAGCATCAGCTTTACCTCCTTCATTGCTCTGGGGGCAAACATCAGCCGTCTGACTTTTTTCTTCCACTGTAGAAACCGTTTCTTGACCATCAGCGGGCGCGGCTGTGGAGGACTGCCGAGCGTGAGCGGCTGGGCTGCCGGGGGCAGAGCGTGGGAGGCGTCTGTCCCAGCAGACTGTACTGACTAATGGCCAGATCTGAAGTGTCCAACAGGAGATTGTTGCTCTTCTTACTAGCTGCATCCTGGACAGCTGAGAAGGAGGAAGAGGCAAAGTCAGACTTTGTGTTTAGACCAAACAGGAATGCTCCGGTTCATTTTCAGTATTTGTCACAGGTTTTATTTTAGCATGGCCCGCTTCATTCTTTCAGAGCTGCCTAATGGATATCCAAGTTTTCAGAAATCCCCTTTTTCTTCACATCTGAAGAAAAATACATGGTATAAAAAGAGGGGAGAGCCCTGTGAGCTTTTATTTTTCTCTAAAACTCACTTTTTTCATTGTTTAAACAAGTCAAGCAAAGCCTGAGTTCATTCAGGCTCTTAAAGTTTCCTCTGGTAGCTCTGCTCCTCTCAGTGCCAGCCCACAGGGTTAGCGACACATCTCAGAAAGGCCAATTAAGCCGCTTTAGCCTACACAGTTACTGTGCATCTGCAAGCGGCTTTCCTCCCACAACAAAGCTACGCTGCCAAGTATAAGTTACTGCACATGGGAATATCAACTGAACTACTGTTGAGCAGCACACCTGAGTCCACTGTACCTTTGTAGTACAGTGCAGCATAGGAGAAGCCTGAAAATGTTCTCATCAAGCATTGATCAACCCTTTAGTTTACACAGATGATGGATGGATAGGTTTCAAATAAGAGAAGAAATGAAAAGAAAATCGTAGTAGGTTAGTAACACCGTGATCTTCCAGAACAGCTTCAGGACATCCTGGAAATAATTCTCCAAGTTTCTGGAAGTCTACTTTCAAAAGACATATGGTGTTTGGATGATGGTGCCTAAACAATAAGCATATGGGCCTGAATGTGCTGTGATCCAGGAGGAGATTGAAGATGTTTCACCACAGGATAAAGGTGATTAAATCCATAACTTATAGATTTGCAATGACGCTTCCCTGTGTGGGGAAACCATGCCAATAAAATGCCCTCACAATATGACAGAGACACCGATCTCTGCTCAGTGCACAAACATCAAAATAAGAAGCCTTCCCTGTGCCGAGGATCCTGCAGCAGATGTGTGTATTTACCTGTCTCTATCTCCTTGGTGAGGATGGTTCTCAGAACATCATCGTAGACGTTGTGAACCAGGATGAAACTGCTGTAGTCAGAGAAAATGTACTGCTCGAACTGTTGCAGCTCCTGCACACAGAAAACCAGACATGAAGGTAAGCAGAGTCAACAACACCAAGCCAATAACAGAGTGGGACGGAGCGCAGCAGCAGTGAGGTCGACCTACAGTTTTCCACGTGCTGTCCATCTTCCTAGTGAGAGTGGGCAGAGTGATCTCCAGCAGAGCCTCCTCATAGAGCCTCCTCTGGATCACTCTGCTGTCGTAGTCCAGCTGCTACTCACACACACACACACACACACACGCACACACACACACACACACACACACACACACACACAATTTTTCATGATCTTTACATTTGAGCACATATTTGATTGTATTTATTCAGTACACTAGTCACACAGAAAGCAGGAACAAGCCGTTTATCATCTACAGGGCATCAGGCCTACAAACTCAAGCCCTCGTGAATAAGGGAGCAGCCAAAAGCAGACTGTTGTTCATGTTGTTTTGCTATTAAAAGCACATCAGGGTTCTCACATGAACATGCACACCATTTTGTTATACAGCGTTTAACATTTTTATGGTGCGTCTAAGCATATCAATGTCTTATTTTAAGGAAATACCCTCTTCCATTTATTTGGATTTATAAAATACAAAATCTATCCAGTTCCTTCAGAAATCTTCAGATTACAGGACAGATTTTTTATTGCTGACTTCTTTACCTTCAGCACTCTTTCTGTAGCTCTGTTCAGCTTGACGGGAACTTGGGAGGGCTGCAGTCTGGCTGATGACTGGAGGAACTGCTCCAAGGTGTAGACAGCACTGTCCAGCAACTGCAAGACAAACACCATGCGCCCACATGATGAAAGCAGCAGGCTTTGAACCTTTCTGTTTGTGGGCTCCTTGAAAGCGGTGGATGTGCTGAAGACTGCACTTCATACCTGCTCCATCTCCAGATTTGCATAGTGAACCAGTCTGTGCGTGCTGCTCAATCCAAACCGCTCTTTTAAGCCTTCAAGCTTCTCTGTCAGGTTCTCCACCTGCTTGTAGCTCTGATCTAGACGGATGGAGTCCAGGCTGGACAAGGCCTAAAGAAAGAAAGCAAATGCCCTGCCTCAGCACGTTGGAATGTTTGGACTAAAACTAGCAAACTAATGACTCTATAGACACCCTGTGTGACCCTCATTGAGATGACACAGAAGTGACATGAAGTCTTCTCTCACCTTCTTTGCCTCCTCCGTCCCCTCGTTTGTGTGTGAAAAGGCTGACTCCATCTGTGTGTGCAGAGCGCGCTGCATCCCAAGAATCCCTGCACTTATGTTCTCTGTAAGTGCTTCAAGGATGGAGGACATGTAGGGCGCCACAGACTCACTGCACACTTTCTCTGCCTCCTCACATACACATGCTGAAAGAGACACAAAATGTGGGCAAGTCTTTGACAGCAGCTTCTTGACACAACACGTGATTTTATCAGACTGGAAGCTCACAGTGAAGCTGCATATGAGTTCAGCCAATAACGGTCACTCGTGTCCAGCGGGGTTTAGGGTCAGCAGTGCGTACCTCTGACTTTTTGCTCCAGGAAGGAGTGAGAGGACATTATTTGGTCCAGATTGGATCTGATGAGCGCCTGATTGTTGGACGCTGTCTGACGACACTCCTCCTTCAGAGCCTCCAGACCCGCAGTCAGCATTTCCAGCACCAACGTGTAGGTTGCCTGCGCTGTCTATATGCACATAGAAATTAGTATATTGTGTAACACAGAGATGAGAATATACTAAAACTGCCACACACAATTTGTCAGTAAATTTAGCACTTGGTACAAGATAACAGTTTTCTTGTGTTCCCCTGCTCCTCAGCCTTTAGCTTTGTTTTGGTCTCTGTTACTCCCGATAAACATACCGTGCTGCCTTTCACATTGTGAACAATACAGTGATTGTTTTTTTTTTTTTTACCATACCATTAGTCAGTATTAGTGTGAATATTGAGAGGCACTCTAAAAGAGGGGCATGGCACTGAAACAATCCTAAATAGAAATCTATAGGAAAATGTCATAAATAAAAAGATGGTAGTTAAACTTGGTCTGATCACTCATATTGTTCCAGTGACACATGTGCAACAGAGGTTCACAAAAGAAACCACAACCGTGTGGTAGCAGCCATATCTACTTATTAGCATAGTGAAGATATGAGTAAGTATAGCTATTGTTTTGTTTATGATAGCAGTAAGAATCTATTAAATTAATTAACATGGCATTTATTCCCACACTGGTCCTCTGAGATCATCGTGTTCATGAGTTTTCTCCATGCTCTCTCTGCTGCCTTCAGGACAGATCAAAGCTGAACATACGGGAAAGACAGCATGAGTGTGTGACAGTGACTCAGACTTACTGTCAACCACAGCCGGATCCTCTCGCTCTTCTTGCCTTTTAAGCCTGGACTGAAGCTGACTCTGTAACCATGGCAACACTTCTTCCATCACCTGGGAGGCTAGCACCTACACCCAGAGACACACCACTTATGAAGCACACAGACACAGAACCACAGTGTGTGTGTGTGTGTGTGTGTGTACTGACTTGTTCCTCAGTCCCTAGCAGCATTTCCCAGGATTCATAGCATCCTTCTCCTGCCGGTAGAGTCGGAGGGCTCGTGTGTACGCCTGGCTCTCATATGATGAATTACACCACGGGTCTGCAGGAAGTAGGGACATAGTTATGATTCTGAAGGTGGAAATCATTATTATAAAGTGGACATCAGTATCTCATTAGAACACATTTGGCCTGTTTTAGTCCAGTCAGAGACGTGCACTAAATGTAAAAACTAAAAGTGAATAACTAGATCCCATAATGAAACCAGAGAACTTTCACTTTTACATATGTTTAAATGGAGTTTCCCAGTATTTGAGGGGATCTTTAATGACTTTGCAGGCTATATTTTGCACAGGAGTGGTGGGAGAACTTGCTAATGTGCTGATAGGCTAAATATATGAAGCATTATCACAGTGAAGAAGGTGAGTAAAAACTGTACAGTTAACTAAGCATTAATATGTACTTTTTTAAAGCTTCAGTAAGACAAAAAAAAAAAACAGTAATTTATTTTAATTGACTCTACTGATTTTAACCACTCTAACAAATATGGAACAACACTAAACTTTAAAATGTTTTAAAGTGGTGTGGTGCAGCTGTGACCATGAATTACATCATCTCCACCCTCCAACTCATTTCCTGTCATCTCTTCACTGTCAGCTCGCTAATAAAGTCAGGCAATTATTCTTCTCATTACTTTTAATGATTAAAGTAACACTCAAAATATGTTTAAAAACCTATCTATATAAAATATTGTAAATTTTTATTTATGGAATACAAATTCCATCTTTCCCGTTTTCTTTTTTGGTGAAAGTCCAGCCGTGGAACTTATTTTTCACTGGTGTCATTTATTCTTTAGCGATGTCTATTCTGCTTCTATCTGTATTCAGGTTTCAGATTTCTAATTTTAGTTTGGTGGAGATTCTGTCACTGACAGCAGTATCTCGATGTCATTACAACACATCTGCCCAGTTTCAGATCTCAAATTTTAGACTTTACGTCCTCTTTTTTTCATTTTTGCTAAATCCCTGAAATCATGATATCTCTGTCGAGTTTCCCTTGAGTTGGTATTTTTTAATCAAAATGATTGCTGAAATTTGAGGAACAGAAAACTCCACCAGTGCTGAAAAAGTATACTTCCATTTGTCATCAGCATTATTAATATGACTCATATGCAGCTGAAAACAGCCCAGCATGAAGTCATTTCCCTCACTGATGCGACTGACTCGAGAAGGGTGCTGTGGTGATTTAAGTGTTGGGTGATAAATGTGGTAAGGAGACAATTAGAGTTGATACAACTTTAAGAAATTAAAGAAGCGCTTTATTTAAGTTAGCTCTTTTTTTTTTCTTTTTTTTTTAAACAGCACTCCAGAGGCTCATCAAAGATTTCATAAATCAAAGAACTTAAATGCCAGGAAAGTCTTCTAGTGAGACGAGACAGTTATTTGAAGACAAGGCTGCTTTGAGATTAATAAAAGCAGCACTGCTGTGAGTGCTGTGCCTTCTTTACTCGGGTAGAGTGAAACAGCCCGTGGTGGCCGGCTGGGTGCCGTTTCCTGCTGAGGGGGTTATCTTTGCGCAGATACGATGTGTCGTGCTGTTGCAACCTCATTGCTTAAAGTGAAGAGGTTTGTTTCTGGTTTGTATCCTTGCTAACCGCACAGGAAGTCAGCAGCATTAATATTTATATGTGTCGCCGGAGCAACTGTCACAACACGAATGATAAACTGAGGACGTGCTCTGCTACAGCATTTTCAAGCATTTTACTCCATTATTTAACATAACACAATTGTAAACAGCTGTATATAACAGCATGCAGTGTTTGCACGTCATGGCAAAACATTCTCAGACTCCGTCCAGGGAGCTCTCAACTTAGCTCCGATAATATGAGCAAGGACTACCGGCTTAGGAGGGATTTCGGAATATTCAGAGCAACTTGGAGAAAGAGAAGGACTTAAACTTTGACCCCAGTGATGAGGTGTGGTTGCCCCTGTAGTCAGGTATGGGGCTCACTCTGTACATGTGTGATCATTTGGTAAAATAAACAAAAGCAGTCTTTGTGGTGATGGGCAGAAAGGACAGTAAAATGGATAGACCCGGTCACAGAACTGACTCTGCTGATAAATATGAATGCTCATAACATCTCTGCTGAATAGACTGGAAGCCTGACATTAACCTACAGAATGCCTGGAAACACAGACACAGACAGACGGGGGTAAACTGACATGCTGACACGGTAGTTAGACTCTAGTTTTGCTTCTGCTCATTGAAAATACTGGTAATTTAGCACTTATCTGATATTCCTTCAGCCCCAGGAGAAGTGAAGAATTAAACTGCCTCAATATGAGCCAATGAAAACTTGAAGGGAAAAAAAAAAGAATAAACTGATGGTATAATATAATACAGCTGCTGGTGTGCTCCAGGAGCTCGGCATTTATCTTCCTCCCATTTATTCCTCTGCTTATAAAACTCTTCAGCATCTTATAAAAATCCTCCTCCCTATTCCAAACAATCTTTCACTTTGGGATCTCTCTGAGGAGCTAAGATGTTTTGTAAATACCTTTAATCTTTAACAGGATTTAGCATCAACTTTAGTGTCAGAAACAAACAAAAGTACCATAAACAGAACCCAATTAATTAACACTCATTACAGCATTACACTCAGTCATACTAAGATATAAATGGAAGAAAAGGTGGGGAGAGTGCTGAGCCTGCTAATTTTAATAGATGAGAGATTTCAAATGATTTGAAAATCATGTACAGGTGAGGCAGCTTTCACTGCTTAGGGGACCGGGCAGGTTCGCATGTTCAGAGATGCTGAAAAGATCAACAATTTCCATGAGATTTTTTTTTCACTTCACTATATTTGATGATGTTAGCTCATCACAGCTTGAGAAGAAGGTGTTAACTCTGCTTTAAAAAGTATTTCTTTGACATAGCAGCGTGAGATGAGGCTGGTATCGGTCTTCTCATCTCTTTCAGGCAGCAGTGTGTCAGACCTTGTTTATTGCAACATCTCGCATTACAGCGCTGTCCTGTACTGCCCCATAAACCAAGCAAGCTGACACTGCTTTCTGCGTCCTGCCCTAATGCCCTGCACATCTGTAGCACAGGGTCACGTGGGCCACAGAGAAAAGGAGCACGAGTGTTTTACCGAGGTTTCGATGTCTAATGCAGGTCTTGAGGCTGGAGAGGAAGTGATCACGTTCCTCTTCTTGGTGAAACAGGAAGCAGGTGTGGCCTCTGTAAGGCAAGTGCAGGTGCACAGCAAATGCATCTGGGTTGAACACCAATGAAGAAGAGTCCTCCTTGACCCCTGGAAACACAAAGACAACAACAGCGTTACAGATGTGGGTTTGACTGTGTTCTCTCTGAGCTGTGCAGCAGTTTGTGTCCAGTGAAGCTTGTATTTATGCAGCACTTGTAACCTTTGACTGTCCGTGGACACGCAGCAGAATTCCTGAGGCGATTCAAAGGAGTTTCATTATTAGGCCCGAGCCAACCGAAAGGTCGGCGAGGAGCCTATTGTAATCGCAAGGGGCGTAGGCGCAAAAATGGGCGGAGTCCCATGGGACGCAGTCGCAAGTGGCCCCGGACCTCATAGGGACGTGTGTCATATTGAGACGTTTCCGAAAACATATATATGCGGGTCACTCGAAAAGCGCATTATTGGAATCGTTAGCGTTTGTCATTATTTTTTTTCTTCTTCTTCTTTTTCTTTCTCCGTTTTTCCTCTCAAATTTGACCCCCTGAACATATACGAAAACTCACCATTTTCGCTACAGAGGTCAGGTCTGGCGAAAAATTTATTTTTTAATGTCATCAAGAACAAACTCTTAAAGGGGGCTCCACGCGCCCCCCGGAAAATTCATTTTTCGGCCCTCTATGGGAGAGGCCACGATCAACTTTGTCGTAGAACCACAAAATTGGCGTCACACATAGATCATGTCAGGACAAGCAAAAGATCCTCTTTGAGCACCACCACACAGCAAACAGGAAGTCAGCCACCGTGGCCTGAACTTTGCCCTCTGCCAAGTCAGCAATTATGCACACCTCGTATTTGAGACATCTCCTCTTAGGGCGTTACACCTACAGACACCAAAATCGCTCAGCATAATCTAGACCAGTAGGCCATCAAAATGTCTTCAGGGTTTTTAATACAGTCAATGGTTTGGTCGTTAGGGGGCGCTGAACGTGGCCTTTGTTTTGGCCTAAATTACACTCACCTTTTCTGTCATCACTCGTGCATGCGTTGCCCAATTTCTCCCAAACTTTAATAACTTATGTACAGACACACCATGAATCCATAAATGAAGAAACAATGGCAATTCCTGCAATAGCGCCCCCTACATAATCAAAATAAAATTTGCATGGAGCTTCAAAATTTTAGTTACTCGTAGAATTACGAAATTTGGTTTCCACATTCTGTATATGACCCTGATCAAAAAAGTCAATCAGACCCATGCCTCATTTTGCACGCGGCCCCCGTGACCACACCCCCAATTCCCCATTGGTTTTCAATGGAAAACCTAACATTTCTGTGTGACACACTTTTTTCAGGTGTTTTGAGCTGTACATTGATCACAAACATTCCCACTAAGGCCCATGATGATGTTCCTTTGCAGAGGGGCGTGGCCCTGGCGCCATGGCGAGCTTCAATCCTTCGCCATGACATTTCGATTGCCTCTCATTCCCATATACTTTGTCCGATTGCCCTCAAACTTCACAAGTGTGATAAGGACCCACCCCTAAACACATCCACGTGACAATATTGAATGGCACTCTAGCGCCCCTAGTGGAACAAATAACATGCTCTAATTCAAACACTTCCATTGTCCAATCTGAACCAAACTTCACAAGTGTGATAATGACCCACCCCTGCACACATTCATATGACATCATTGAATGACAGTCGCAGCGCCACCTACTGGAAACACAGAGTAACATCTCTCAATCTGATTTTACATTGGGCAGGAGAAGCGGCTCTCAGTGGGCTCACTGGTGGTTTGCGGAGGCTCACAGGCGCCGAGGGCCTTTATCGCCGCTTGCGTCTATATTTGGTTTTTGATTTGACACATGGCTGTGGAATCAAACTAACCCGGCCTGGACATGACCAACAATAATCATTTATTAAACCTTCAATATGTCCTTAAAGGAAGCTTCAGCAGCACATCTGCACTATTATTTAAAAGTCTGAGGTCACCCTGAACATTTCACATTTTTTATCCATAATCATACTTCAGACTTTTGGGATTCTAGCTGTCAGCTTGTTGAAGTAATCTGAAGAGATTCAGGCCCCTTCATCCTGAAGCACATTGGTTGGGTTGGTTTCACAGGAGCCTTTTACAGTCACACTGTTTCCATAACATCTCAGTAGGGCTGAGATTATTCTGTTACATTACTCTGTGCTTTGTACTTACAAAACACCCGCTGAATGACTTTCTCATAAAAGGTTTTTGCAGAGCCTTAAGCTAGAAATCTGCAACTTGACCACCGACAAACCACCTCAAAACCATCTCGTTTCTTCAGCCTTGCACAAACGAGCAATCATTTCTTCACTTCTCTGCATCTCACATACTTTCATCTTACTCAAACGAAGAGTTATCTGTCCATAGCACTTTGACCATGTGCATCTTTTCTTAGATATATTTATGTAGAGATTCTCATGTACTTCTCCTCTTCATCAACCTCCTGCTTCTTTTTCTATTCTGATTCAGATCCTCCTGTTCTGTGAGGGGAGTAATACACACCATTGCATAAAATCTTGTGTTTTATGGCAATTTACCATTAGCCCTGATTTTAGAGCAAAATAAATTGATGAAATTCAACAGAAAGAAAAAAATCTTTATTTGTCCATTTAAACACTTTAACTGGGGCCACAGAAGCTGACTATCCAAACTCATTCCGCTGTGCTAAAATGAACTGAAAGTCCTTAAACTTACATTATAGGCACTGGAACATAGGAGTGATGGTAGGTGAAAATGGGCCTTTGTATGCCTATATAGATATTCCATAATGTGGTTTTTTTGACCACAAGTGGTCCCAGACATCTGAGAGATAGTGTTTACTGCTGTAAATCATACTTCCTTCCATGTTTCCTGTTTCAATTTTCACAAGATCTCGCACTAGAAAAGTTTTCCAGAATCTAGGCTCTACTACAAACAAACATAGTACGTTCCTGTTTTTCATAAGCACTCATCAAAGGAAGGTCATATTTGAACTGTTTCCCCCTGATTTTTTTGGATCAACAGTGAATAACACAGGTGCTTTATATAGACCACAAGTTTGAAACATAAAATAGAATAAATACTGAAACAAGGCAGCCATGTAAGATCTGCTGAGATTCTCTAAATACTACAAAAAGGTAGCTTATTCTTTGTTCCCTCCTTTCCATTGAATACACTGGTGTTTCCTTTAAGACAGGAAAGAAAATTAAGCTATCTCATAATTCAATGTGATCAGATGTTCATAAAAGAAAATGGTCAGCATAACTAACAGCTGATGCAGACCATCATCCTTGCTAATATTCAGATATGTTTTGAATTTTCAGCAGTTTGTTAAATCCAGAGTCAAACGCTGAACGTTTCACTGCTTTATTAAAATCTGCTCTTTAAGAACTTGTAGCCCTGTATGAGGTGCTCTATGAATAAAAATATATAAAAAATAAAAATAGCTATATTGTAATGATTAAAGGTTGCAGTTTGCAGTGCTCATGTCCTCATTATGGGGCATTTCCACACTGACAGTCTAATTAATTTGGCTTCAGAGATGCTGAGTTAAAGTGGATCATATTTTCAGTGGTTAGGGGAAATATGATTAGTAACAGACATGCTGATGAATGCTGTTGCACTTGTAAAATACCATTCAATATTCCCGCGCAGGTTTTCTCAAGGTGAGCTTTGGATTCGTCTGAGTTGGTGAACACAGCGCCCCCTGTTAGCTGGAGGACCAACTTCGCCGCACATCCACGGCTGAACGTCTACAATCACAGAATCAGAGACGGCAGTGTCCAGCAGATCATTTAAATCGCAAATGTCAGGTTTTGCGTGTGGATGCATTAATGCGTGCGCTACCTCCATGCTGTCATGTATCTCTGCTCTGTAGTCTCTTCGCAGAACGATGTATCTCTCTCTGCATTTCTTCAGCTGCTCATCCCAGCTGGAGAACTTAACAGTCCCTTGGTACAGCACCTCCTCAGGAGCATACTGAGGCTGTACACACACACACACACACACACACACACACACAGGTTAAACTTTATGATGCCTCTACAATCTAAAAATATATATCTGGTTACAGTTTAAAACTCTTAAAACCAGTTTTAAACTCTTACCCTGTGTGTAAGCAATAGGCCCCTTCCCTCTCTCTTAGGCTCCACCTCCTGATGTAAGTGTCCAAGGTAGGCTACAGAGTACTGCTGACGGTAAAACTCACTGAAGCTCTGGAACGTAATGTCGACTAGTCCTGGATACACACAGAAACACGTGCACATCATATTTCCTCTGCAGGAAACACTTCAGTGAGTTTAAGGAAAGAAATTTCAGCTCTCAGTTTGAAACAAAGTCTCAGATTCATTTTCCCAAACATACAACAGCCATATGCTAACATTTTTTATTAGGATTATCATTGTTTCTGTTCTCACTCAAAGCTGTTTAGCACAAATTGAAAAGTGGTGTTTTTATAATGATACATTTTTCCCTGTGGAACTGTATTTTATGCCCCTGTGACTGGCCCTGGTCTCCACAGAGAATTTAAAAAAATATTTAATTCTGTTAATCAAACAGTTTAATCAAGCTTAGAGAGGCGAAACAAGACAACCATACCTGACAGCAATTACCTCACACATGAACAAATGAACCCAGCTAAGTACGAGCACAGCCACAGTGCACAGGTGTGATGTTTCTCATGTATCTGACTTTATAATAACTCCTGCTTGTGCAGCCTGGTGTGTGTGTGTGTGTGTGTGTGTGTGTGTGTGTGTGTGTGTGTGTGTGTGTGCGCGTGTGTGTGTGTGTGTGTGTGTGTGTGTGTGTGTGTGTGTGTGTGTGTGTGTGTGTGTGTGTGGCTTTGACTGGATCTCTGATCTGGAGTGTCTTCAGTGTGGATTGGTCATAATCATTTGTTTACAGTGTGCGACTAGTATCACATGTTCTTTGGGTCATTCTCCAGCCTGACTTTCATCTTACATACTGACACACATAGACAGACAGCGATCTGACAACCCATAATAATATAATAGTTGGAAATAGCTGTAATTACATTCTAGTTTGGGAGTGAGATTAGTGACAGGATGTGACTGTGCTGATAACACGTATAGGAATGTACACATGGAGAAATGAGCAGCAACATTCAGTTTTGTCTTGTTTGCTACATTTGCTTAACTAAAGCTAAAATAATCATTAAAAACAGAAATAATTTCATTACACTTTAAAACATAATTGGTTTTTTTGGGTTACTGTCAAACGGATGTCACCCTCTTAGCTTGGTGGTTAAGCCCAATACCCAGCCCCAAATAACCACACTGTCCCCGGTCAACCCATTATTTTAGGGACCCTTGCAGCACTCCCCACCCCTCGGGTTTCCTGTCAGCCTTGTTGCTGCAAATTAGCAAAGGAAGACTAACTAATATATATATATATATATATATATATATATATATATATATATATATATATATATATATATATATATATATATATATATATATATATATATATATATATATGCTGTCTAAAAAACAAGTTTAACAAAGTAGCGAAACATCCAAAATGAATATATCTCTGGAAAAACTCCTTTCTGGTGTTTCTCATCACTACCTATAAATGCTGGTAATTTATCTGCACTTCATATGAGCCTTATAGTCAGAATGATGTGACAGAATACTGCAGTTATTAATCGTTCAAGACTGGCAGAAATTCGGGATCAAGAAATCATGTAAGCTAGTTAAGAAAAAAGGGTTTTATTTTTAAATGCACCACTGCATTAATACTACAGCTGCTATATCACGTACTGCTGCTTCTACAAATACTTCTACAATAACCACATGTATCGCTTCTACTACTTTAACTGCGCTTGTAGTAGTCAAAGTAGTAGTAGTTAAAGTAGCTGCTACCCATACGTTTCCAGTTTCTGTTGCACTTTTACGCTTCCTCTCCTCTCTGCCTCTCCTCTGTTAGCATTAGAAAAGTCATATTCAAACATGTCTCTGATATCTGGTCTTAAAGTTCTTCTGAGAAGCTGCAGAAAGAGAAAAGTGACTTCTTAGTTACCTTTGATGTGGCTGATTTTAGCCTCATCCAGCAAGCCAGAGGAAGATGCTCCCATAATGTATACTTTCTTTCTTTTGAACTCTGCCTAGAAAAGGTGAATGGGGTTATTTAAGGATGTGCGCACAGCACACATTCAAACACATGTCAACTGAATGAGCTGCTGCGATGTGTCAAGAGGCTTTTGCTCAGCTCATTTCCTCTGTTCTCTGTGAGTCAGTGTGTGGTAAGTTGGGGCGGGACTGTTAAAAAGTGAGGTGCAAAGTGTCACGGCGGCCCTCTCACCAGCTGCAATGTCATATCCAAGTGTCACAGCATCCTTGTGGGGCCATCTGCTGGTACACGCAGGGCTGAAACCAGTCTTAGCCCATTACCCGTGCATCACAACATCCAGATGTGAGGCATTTACGGGAGCAGTTAAGCATTTATTCCCTCATCTTTGTGTTGTCTGCTTTTCTGACAAACATATTTTTTGCATTAATATTTTTATCTTGCCTTGATCGTAAACCCTGCTGTTTCAAGAGTAACATGAAAGTAATGCAACAAGTGGTATAAGAAATGTCTCTCTGTGGGAGGAATCGAGTAACGTAACGCACTTTACTAGATTAATGATTAATGTGTAATGTGTAAGAAAGCAGTTTTTTGTTTTCGTTCTCCTTCTCTGGACGGTTCATTGCTTGAACAGATTGGGGGACAGATTTTCACAGGGGAACAGAATTTCGAACAAGACCGGCTCTGTTTGGTGTTTCATTGTTTCTGGTTTGTTCTCCTGTTAAGTGGATTCAGTGCTGGTCTCTGGTTCTTGTGTCTCCTCCTCTTGTGTCTAGTTATGATCTTGTTGCTCTAGTGTAGGTGTTGTAGTCCCTCTGTGTGTCTGCTTCCTTGTGTTGTGTCAAGTCAGCATTTGTTTCCATGTCTACTTCCTGTCGTACTTTGTATCATATTCAGTTTTATTCCCCTTGTCTTGTTCAGTTGTGCTCCCTGGTGTGGCCTATCTCCCTGATCACCTCGTGTGTATTGTGTGTGTCCTTCTGTTCTTTGTCACATTGTCTCACTTAGGTAGTGTGTTTCCTGGTTCAGCGTTTCCCTGAGTATTCCTAGGTGTTGACCTATTAGCTCCAGGTGAGCTTTCTGGTTTCCTTGTACCTGATATGAGTCCTGTGTTTGGGTCCTTATCCTGCCTGCCACACTGCAGAATCATCACTCTTATATGTCTGAATTCTATAATATTTAAAGGTTCAGTGGACGGGACATGCTAGCTTTGCATATCTTGGTTTTATTCATGCATGTGTTCAGACATAACTGTGCATTTGTGAGCTGTGGTGGTTTAATCGGACTGGTTTACTCACTGCTCCTGTGGTGAGTGTTTTGTTGTTTTCACACTGTGGTCAGGTTGCATGGATAAACTCGTGGACCTCACTTTTATGCCTCATTCGTGCTCTATTTTGTCGTAAAGCAGCTTGATAACATTTACAGCACGTCTTGTAGCACTGGGCCCAATTGCTGACCACTTGTGTTTGATATTATTCTACTGATGCTAAGCAATTCTGTATGCTGCATAATTATTATTTATATAATTAAAGATGGCTTATTTACTAGTCTGTAATTAGATGCCTTTGACCAGTTATGGAAAACTATACATCTTTTGGATGAACAGAGCATGTCCGACATGTCCAAAAGCAGGTCAAACACCCTAAATCACATATTTCCTAAAAAGCCTGTAGATTAAATATGGCATGCACTGATACTCATCCCACCCTCCTCAATGTCATGAACATAGTTTTACAATGTGTATCATACGGAAAAACATTGTTTTTCAGTGGGCTGAGACTGAAACAGTGATGCATCCCAAAAAATTAATATTCAACTTCAACCTTGCAGCATTAATAACAGTTAGGCTCAGGGGACAATGAGGTGGTATAAGGGGGGCCCCCAAATCAAATTTTGCTTGGGGCTCCTTCAAGGCTTGGGCCGGCTCTGAAGGAGAGGCAACGTGGAGAAACCGAAGCAGCAGAAAGTCCAGAGAAGTTACATGCGAGGAAGGAGTGTCACTGTAGATGCTACAAAATGTGTAAAGATCACAGAGATGTTCGCTGCTGTAGCCTCCATGTCCTCTGTAACAGCAACGCTCCAGCAGCAGCAGCAGCAGCAGCCTGCAGGTGAAGACAGCAGCAGGGACAGGGAGAGCAGCAGCCGGAGGTGCACGCTTTGGAAAGAGGAACCGAGCCAAGAGGGAGGGGAAAGTGTAGTACGTAACCAGGTAGTAAGGTTAGGATAATACAGGGACTTTGAGGTGATGGAGGTAACGTTAGCTCTATTACATGAGAATGATGAGCAATGGCGATTGATTAGTATCAATATTTATTGGTATTTGCATACTTCCCAAAATCTGGCAGCCACGGCACCTTAATCTGATAAAACAGCAAACGGTCAAGGAAGAGAAGTGTTGGATGAGCAGCAAGTGTCCATTTAGGCTGCATCACAGCATTTTAGATATTTAGGTTAAAGGTGTGTTGAAAGGATGCACAGTACTTTGAATTTGTAGCCTCTGTGCTGGTTAAACATGTTTTAAAAAGCACTAAAAGTAAAATAACAGATTTTAAAACTGCTAAATGATACATAACAGCTCTGCAATTTAAGCATTACTGAAGTAAGTGTAAAAAAAATGTATAAAAGTATTATTAGCAAAAGGTATGCCCACACTGAGTAAGAGTAAGACAGCGTCAAATGCTTTTAAGACATAGTTGCAGGTTGGTCAAAGCCAGAAATGCCAGGGCCGATT